>SRMA01025939.1:116038-128447 GCA_007224835.1 Danionella cerebrum
GAAGTAGCAGAGATGAGGATGTTGAGGTTCAGTTTAGGAATGACGAGGATGGACAAGATTAGGAACGAGCACATCAGAGGGACAGCTCAGGTTGGTTGTTTTGGAGACAAAGTAAGAGAGGCCAGGTTGAGATGGTTTGGACATGTGCAGAGGAGGGATAGTGGTTATATTGGTAGAAGGATGTTGGAGATGGAGATGCCAGGCAAGAGGTCAAGAGGAAGACCAAAGACAAGATATATGTATGTGCTGAAAGAGGTCATGAAGGTAGTTGGTGCAAGAGTAGAGAATACTGAGGACAGAGTTAGGTGGAAAAGGATGATTCGCTGTGGCGACCCCTAAACTGGGAACAGCCGAAAGGAAAAGAAGAAGGTATATATATATATATATATATATATATACACACACACACACACACACAATCCAATGTACAAATATTAAATCATATAAATACAAAAAGTGAGCTAAGATTTAAAAAATGTTTTTTTACATTGTTAACATTTCAACATAGACAATTTTAACATTTTACAAACGCATTGAACTAAACAAAAACTGGACAACCAAATCTGGTATCTGTCTCTTTCAGTTGTTGTGAAGCCTTGCATTGTGTGCGGTTTACCAGTATGTTGTACTCTGAGTGAGTCTTGCAGATGTGCATCTCATGCATCTCTCGCAACTCGCTGCTTTTTCTGCATTCATTGCGCTGCTCTGTGGATAGTTGGTAGCTTTTGTGACCATTCATGAAATGGATCAAATCAAATGAATATTTGGTGTAACCACCTTTGCAAAACAGCAGCAATACTTCTAGTTACACTTCCACTTGAACACAGTTTTTGAAGGAACTCGATTTGAAGGTTCTTCCAAACATCTTGGGTAACTAACAACAGATCTTCTGTAGATAGAGCTTTCTCACGTTCTTTTGGCTCTTCACACTGAAGATTTGACTGTGTGTTTAGAGTCATTGTCCCGCTGCCAAATAAATTTGGGGTCCAATCATATGCCTCTCAGATGGTGTTAAACCTACAAGGTCCCTTACTTTGTGCATGTATTACATGCAAACAGCAAATATCGAGAATAGATTTTTCTTTTTTTAGATATGATTGTAAACGAGCAATCATTATTTATAGTTCTATATTTTATTTTTTCGCAGATATTCTTATAGTTGGCAAGGTTAAAAAATAATTGACTCATCACAAATAAATATTTGCAAAAATGTATATTAAAATAAATATTTATGTAAAAAAACTTTTTTTTTTACTTTTTATATAAGAAAATCACATAAACTATGTTACTATTTCTATGTTATTATTTCCCTTAAATGTGTGTTTTACCCATTTTTATCTGTAGGCTTTGTTTCGGACGGTTGCTATGATGGTTCCAGATTACGGGTTGATTGGAGAGATTTCTCTTTATTCAATGGGATTCACTGCGTCCAGGAGGTAAAACAGTTCCAGAATATTAAACACATCAGCTACTTACATTTCTGCTAATTTAACTTCCAAGTTTCTTCCAAGTCTGGCTCAGAAGATAGTGGCGACCTACCGTTTATGCTCAGAACAGCTCTCATCCCAACCGCACTACGATTATGGGATGCGTGCGGTGAAATCTGTCCTGACTGCAGCTGGAAACCTCAAACTCAAATATCCAGAGGAGGACGAGAGTGTGTTGCTTCTCAGGGCGCTCATGGACGTTAACATGGCTAAGTTCCTTGCGCAGGACTTACCACTGTTTCAGGTGGCCCCATGGAAATCCAATGTTTATTTGATTTTGTTTGCAGATGATTAATATTAATGTGTTTGTGTGTGTCAGGGAATCATCACAGATCTGTTTCCTGGAGTGTTGCTACCCAAACCAGATTACGAGTTACTGCTGAACGCTTTGGATAAAAACATTGCCAAGATGAAACTACAGCCTGTCCCCTGGTTCATCAGCAAAATCATACAAGTACAAAATCTAGGCAGACCTTTAATTAAATGATTACAGTGATTTTAAACAACAGTTTAGATTCAGACAGTTCAGATTTTAGCTCTGACGTAGATAAAAAAATGTTTTAAAATTATTAATCATTTTAATTACTTTTCTACCTACAGATAATCTTCAGATTCAGGGAAGCACCGTCAAAAATAAAAACTTCATAGCAGGAACAAATCTCTTTAAAATTTAACTATAAATAAAAACATAAAGGCCGGCACAGTGGCGCAGTGGGTAGCATTCCAGTTAAGAAGGTTGTCCAGAGTGTACCCACGCCTCCCGCCCAATGTGAGCTGAAGATAGACACCAGCAGACCCCCGTGACCCTGAAAGAGAATAAGCGGCCAGTAAAATTAATAAACGAATAAAATAAATAAAATTACAAAAGGAATATTGTTTTAAACTCCCATAAAACACGACTGTTTCACCAGCTACTACCATTTTAATAGAAATTCATCAATCTTTTGTTGTAGTTCTTACAGAAATCAATAAGCCACAGCCCACGTTGTTAATTTTTTCTGATTCAAAAGCAAAGTTATTTTTGAATAAAGAAACAATCCCTTGGTGCTTTCGTTGTGTGCAGGTGTATGAGATGATGCTGGTTAGACATGGTTTCATGGTTGTTGGCGAACCGATGGGAGGAAAAACTTCAGCTTACAAAGCTTTGGCTGGAGCCTTAGGAGAACTTTATAAGGGTAAACAGCTCATAGTACATGTTTTAAATATGGTGAAGTAGGGCTGTGCGGTGTGATGGTATATATTGTTACCATGGAATGAAATGTGTACTGTAAAATTATTATTATTTTTTTTATATGATGTTAAATATTGCTTAGTTACCAATAATACGCTCTGTCCATATCAAGCTGTGAAATGTGATGTGCAGTAGACTTGTGGTTCATATAAAGTTTTGTAAGGTTAAGAATAAAATACAAAATAATCAAATGAGATCAAGTCTTTTTCTTTCCTTAAATGTTCATTAAGCCTCTATTATATAAACCTTTTAGCACATTGTCTGGAAAAACTACCTATACCTATACAGTGAAATCAAATTTTGCTTCCCAACACATGTATGCATTACTCTTGTTCAGAGGGCTCGGTTGAGGAGTTTGCCGTAGATTTCCGCATCATCAACCCAAAGGCCATCACTATGGGTCAGCTGTATGGCTGTTTCGACCCAGTGAGTCATGAGTGGTCAGATGGTGTTTTGGCCACATCATTCAGACAGCAAGCTCAGAACACCTCAGATGACCGGCAATGGATAATCTTCGATGGTCCTATCGATGCTGTCTGGATTGAGAACATGAACACCGTTCTGGATGATAACAAGAAGGTACACTTTTCATCTGTCCTGACAGCCATGCTGCTGATTATTCTAAATACTGAAGTACAGTGCAGTAAACAAAGAATGCTTTCAACAATTGAAGAATTAATCATTTCATTTTTTCCAATGTCTTAGAAAACTCATTTCGAATCTTCTTTTTCACATCCTCCTGTCTCTTCATGGTATCCCTCACACACTCGGTCATGTTGAGCTCTGTGTGGGCCATACCATCACTTCAAGTGTTTCTTGTTCTTTGTTATACTGAAGATAGTTCTCATTGACTTTTGCTGTATGTGGTCATATTATAAATATTTTCGGGGATTGGTCTTTGTTGCTCTCCAGCACTTTAATGAACATACTGTCTTCTTCTACAGCCAAATATTTCTCATTTGTCAAGAGAACCTGCTGCCATTTTTCTGCACTCCAGTTCTCATGTTTTTGTGCATACTTGAGTCACTCAGCCATGCTCCTACAACAGACGTATGGCTTTTAGACTATAACTCTTCCATGTAGACAACTTCTGGTCAGACTTCTCCAGACAGTAGATGTTTGCACCTGGGTCCCACTGGATTCCGGTAGTTCTGAGCTATTGACGCTTATTTCAAAGGCTAATTAGGTGTATGTGCCTTGCATCTGCTGCACAAGTTTCCTTGGGCGGCCACTGCAACTATGTTTCTTTTTGTTGCCTCTTTTCTTGGTGCTTATTCAAAAGAGCTTGAACAGCACTTGGAACCCTAGTCTGCTCTGAAATCTTTGTCTGGGCGAGACCTTGTTGATGTAGTGTAACTACCTTGTATCTCGTTGCTTTGCTCTATCTTGTCATGACAAGAAACCTTTTTCAACGTCACCTGGGTAGCAGAGTTTGGATGTTACTCACAGAATTAAAAACCTCATACACAGCTGTTTCTGTTTAAGTTTATAGCTGGATTTCAGTTTCTTTCATTAATTTTCCAGCCCGCTTATTCCCTTTCAAGGTCGAGGGGGTTGCTGGTGCCAGGTCACATCAGGCGAGAGGCGGGGGTACTCCCTGAAAAGGTCGCTAGTCCAGCGCAGGGCAACACTCACTGACACATTCACACCTAAGGGCAATTCAAATTATTCAGTTTTTTTTTTTTGGGGGGGGGGGGGGGTTGTGGGGGAAACCAGAGTACCCGAAAGAAACATGCAAACTTCTTCCTGGAAAGTCATTGGTGAGCCTCGAGCCGGCAACTTTCTAACTGGAACGCCACAGTGCTACCCTCTGATTTAAATTTTTTTTGTGATATTAACGAATATTTGATGTAATTGAAAAATCATACACCGGACTATAATCCACACAAGTGTACCTGTTAAATCAAAGCTGTAAAAATTGTGACACCAACTGTTTATTTGATTTAGATTTTTTTTGTTTGCTGAATTTGAATTTTGTAAATGTATAATCTTTATAAACTTTTTTGAAAGTATTCTTTGTTTGCAGCATTTTTTCTATTTTCTAAAACACTTGCACACTGTTTCTGTCTTCAGCTCTCTCTCTTCCTCTCTCTGCTCCTATCACTCCCTGCCGATTTCTTCCTAATTACCTCCTCGCCTGTTCCTGATCCTGTTATCTGATTTTCTCCACTTTACGTTCTCTTTCTGTCACTGTTTTTGTTTATTACAGCACTGTCTCTGTTGAGTTTGTTTTTTGTTCTCTAATTCATTTATGTTTACATATTCTTGTTCCAGTTTGCAAAGTTTTTCCCCAACAGTGGGTACTTTTTGTTATTTTTATATTCAATAAACCTATTTTTGTATTACTCCCACTCTTGCAATTTTTCCTTAATCACTATCCTGCTCTTGACAGTACTTCAGAAACTTTGTTCATTTCTTGTATTGTTGAAAAATTAAAGTGTTAGTCAGTTGTTTTAATTACCTGAAACATCTCTCATAATTAAGTTGTTTTTGACAGCTGTGTCTTATGAGTGGTGAGATCATTCAGATGAGTCCTAAAATGAGTCTGATCTTTGAGCCTGCGGATTTGGAGCAGGCTTCTCCGGCTACAGTGAGCAGGTAAAGTACGATTTTAATCAATTACTAGTTTACTGGATCCACATTGCTAAAAGAGAATTATGGTTTCTTTAAAATGCAATATTAAATGGAAAGTCACTGTGAATAAAGTTATTGCTCAACCAAAAATCTTCCCACAGCACAGTAAATATAAAAAAAGCACCAGAGCATTCACAATTCTACCCTGTGTAAAGTAAATTGTCTTTATGTGGTTTTGAAATCCCAATAATAATACAGTGGTACCCCGTTTTACATTCAAAACGCCTAATCCGTGGAACGGCTCTCAGAAACAGTATAAGTAAATAAAAAAAGGAAAACCAGAGAAAAATGGTTCTTCAATTAGTGACAATAACATAAATGAACACAAATGTGAAACCTTACCTTGAGAGTGAGGCGATGTGTCGGAGGAGGACTAACTTGAGCTACAGAACAGCACTTTCTACGTTATAAACTTTATTTTTTTTTACAACACCTTGATTCCAACATTTGTTAAAGCACATTATTGGTAATCTATGCATAATGTTCCGCTCGATTTAAAACTGATTTAAAGTGTTTTAAGGTGTATCAGCCCCTTAAAGAACACTTTCTTCAAAGGAGTGCAAGGACGCGGAAGCGCAGCGCGACGTGAGACAAACAAGTGGAAAATAGAGCTGAAATGTTTGTTATTCTTCGTATCTCAAATTTTTTTTGTATCTCGAAGCAAAATATTTCCTGCGAGACCTTTCGTATCTCAAACATTTCGTTACTTGAAGCATTCGTATCTCGGGGTACCAAGGTACTCTGAATTCCAGTTGCATTCCAAAAGTTTTTTATTTTTTTTAAATATTAACCATGCATAAATAAACATTATTCCATGCAGATGTGGAATGATCTATATGGAGCCACATCAGTTGGGCTGGATACCTCTGAGAGACTCGTATATGGACACATTACCCAAGAGCCTGGAGGATGAGCAGCAGAAACTGGTGAGATACATGCTCATACATATTTAAAAATCTTAATTTGTGTTCTGAGGATGAACAAAACATTTGGATAACATTAGGATGTAAATTTACTCAGTGATTTATAGTTTAAGTACAACAATGTCTCCAAATTTATAGATTGTAACCTAGTGTTACACACTTCAGCCAGTTTTGATGTTGCTTCCATTTACCAAAGGAAACATGTGCTTTGGGATTCCTTGGGTCATTATCATGCTGGAAAATAAAATGCAGACCCTTTCAAAATCTTCTCGTAGTCTTCCTTTTTTCATGTTTCCTTTACCCTGTTGAGATTCCCAGTACCAAAAACAATGTAACATCTATAGCATTATTCTTCCACCACCATGTTTCACAATTGGAATTGTGTTCTTAGGACTGTAATTTTCTACTCTTCTTTCCACAAAAAAAGGCAACAATAGGCTAAAAAGATGTAGTTTTGTCTCATCTGACCAAAGAACATGTTTCCAGTATGCATCTTTTGTCCACTTCATCCTGGCTTAGAGGTGTCTCTTGTTCAAAAGTGGAGTCTTTCTTGGTTTGCAACCTCAAGAGCATTCCTGTACAGGGCTCTAGTAACTGTCTTCATTGAGACATAAAACCAGAGTCCTTCACTAGTGTCTTGACAGTTGTTCTCACTAGCTTTCATTTTTCCTCCACTGTGTCAATCTCTTTAAACGTCTTGATAATGCTTCCCACTGCAGTTCTTGCCTCTTTAAACTACTTTGATAGACATCTGTAATCCTTCTCCATCTTTACGAGCATTGACAGTTCTTTCTCTCAAGTTCAAACTAATCTCTTTTGTCTTTTCCATGATGAATATTTGCAATTTCACAGGGTGATTCTATAAAAATTCTATATTTTGCTCCATAAAAGTAAGCATATTTTAATTTTCCTATTGAACCATGATTTTTCAGGGGCTTTCTCCACATGGTTCAAAACATAAATAATGAGCTGTGTTCTCTCATAGGTTGCAGATCTCTTTAACTGGCTGGTTCAACCCTGTCTGGACTTTATTTATCATGAGTGTGGATTCTTCATTCAGACTTCACCCATTCATTTAGCCTACAGTCTGATGCGCCTGTACACGTGTCTTCTGGGTACATGCATACAATTACTCCAAATTAGTGAAAGAAGTGCCCATCGTGACTTTGTGGTATGTTTTATGCTCTGCAGACGAGATTGTTGAGTCAGGACAGGAAGGGGCTGAGTCAATGACAAGTCTGCAAAAAACACTCTGGCTTCAGTGTCTGTTCCTCTTTGCTGTGGTCTGGAGTTTGGGAGGAACCATCAGTGGCAGTAGCAGGACGAAGTTTGACTCTTTCTACCGAAACCTTATCATGGGAGCGCTCCCAGATCACCCTCGACCCACAAGTGTCAAACTCACCAAAAACAATGTTTTCCCTGAACGGGGTGCGCATCTATTCTATCTACTTTATTCCTTGTTAAATTCTAAATTATTTTTAGGAAACCTACATCCTAATAATGCAATTATTCACTCTCCTTTTCAGTTAAAACTGATGGAGAACTCATACGTAATATTACCATAACATTTATTTATTTAAATATACAATGAACTTAACATTTTTTATACATACGGAAACTAGCAAGTTCTTTTAAGCTGCTATAAAGTTTCTCCTAAAATGTTTTTTTTTTACTAACTGCTAACTTCATATAACCTAAATACATGAATACAGTATATACTACTTTTTTTTTATTATCAAAAACGTCTAGGTCAAGGCTTAGTGTGATAAGGCGGTGTCCTAGCATGTAGTTTAGAGTCTGTTTAAATTGTGATCCAATCTGAAAGGAACACTTAAAAATGTTTAATTGCAAACATGTTCTTGATTTTAAGAGAAAATCTTACATCGTTCATGCCATGGTTTGTAAAAAAATATTGAATAAAGTTTAGGTTTGACGCACGTGATGTAAAAAATAAACAGTTTAAATAGTGTAAACTGTGATGTAATAAAAAATATTGACAAACAAAAATACTTTGTTCCAGTTAAAAGGGGTTATGTCTCTTGTGTTTTTGTTTTTCTCTCCAAACAGGAACAGTCTATGATTATTATTTCAATAAGCAGGGTCCGGGTCAATGGAACAACTGGACTGAATCTATTTCTAAAGAGGACAGAGTCATTCCCGTTGCTGCAAAGGTTAGTCTTACTATCTAAACTTGAAACTGTGAAAATACAAACAAGTGTCGTTTTTCAGATACATGACGTCACATAAAAAGTAATATTACAAAATTGAATCTACAGGTAACATTTTTTTCCCAATTTTCACATTTTTCACCACTACTTAGCCCTTCCCCTGAGTTGTTCATGTCCACATGAGGTGATGGGGTGTGAAGCTTGACCCATACTTCTAAACAAAGGAATAAGATTTCTGCCAGCTTGACCAGAAACTCACAAATGAAAGGAATTGCGTTATTCACTAAAAATGCCATGATTATATATAGGTCAGGAAAAGTAATTTAAATCACAGAAAAATGCTATTTTTACATTAATATCGTGCCGGTAACATAAACGGTACACAATGGTCAAATTAGAGTTTGATTATGTTTACTTCCTGGAGGGATGCATTCAGGAATGCTGATCCTTCATAAACATGTGGCTCTTGGTTTCTAAAGCTATGGGGAAGGGCTAAGTAAAAGAAATAAATGTGAGGTTTAACAGGAAAAATATAGAAGTATATACTTCAACTAATGTTTAAAGTAGTGTTTTCCTTTGAAGGTGTCTGATCTCATCATCCCGACAGCTGAAACATCCCGTCAGCTCTTCTTTCTCAGAACATACCTCTCTCACGAGGTGCCTATCCTGATTGTGGGACCTACAGGAACTGGGAAATCTGTGATCAACAACAACTTCCTGATGTCTCTGCCCAAAGAACGCTACACACCAACTTGCATCAACTTCTCTGCACGCACATCTGCCAATCAAACCCAGGACATCATCATGGCCAAGCTGGACCGCCGCCGTAAGGGTGTCTTCGGCCCTCCGATTGGGAAGAAATGCATTATTTATGTTGGTAAGAATGTGAGAGAACTCAGTTATGACATACTTTACAATTGTTAGAGCTAAGTGTTACCTTTGGTCTTACAACACTTCCTGTAGATGATCTGAACATGCCTGCAAAGGAGGTTTATGGTGCTCAGCCACCCATCGAGCTGCTGCGACAGTGGATCGATCACCATCACTGGTATGATAAGAAAGACACGTCTAGACTGGACATGGAGGATGTGCTCTACATGTCTGCCATGGGGCCACCTGGAGGAGGGAGGAATGACATCACAGGTCAGTCTCTGATCATAAACGCTTGGTTTTGTGGACAGGAATGTGAAAGGATTTCTTTTTCCTCACAGGACGATTCACTCGTCATCTGAACATTATTACCATCGACACATTTGATGATGAGACTCTGAGTAACATATTCACATCTATCACCGACTGGCACTTCAGCAATGGTTTTGATGCCACTTTTTACAGGTGGGTCAGTCTAAACAGAGTGGAATGCTAAAAACATGTTGGAGGGTTGGTTTTTGGTAGAGCAATGTGTTTGTGCGTTTGTTGTAGACTTGGTAAGATCATGGTTCAAGCAACCATGGCAGTGTTCAAAGACGCAATAAAGAATTTCCTACCAACACCATCGAAATCACACTATATCTTTAACCTGCGAGATTTCGCCAGGGTAATTAGGGGAGTGATGCTCTGTCCTGCAGCACACATGCAGGTAAGCACACATACAAACATAATAATTAATGTTAAAACCATGAATTGAAAAGTTTGAGCTTGTTTTGTTTTCAGGAAAGTGATAAGCTGACTCGGTTATGGATCCATGAGGTGTATCGGGTTTTTTATGATCGTCTCATCGATAACAATGACAGAGACACGTTTTTTAACATTGTCAAAGAGAGGACATCAGAGTTCTTCAAGCAAAACTTTGACAAGGTAATACACACTGTGGTATGCTAAAGTTTGGGAAACCCTGTATATTTTCATGATTTTCCTTTATAGGGGTAATGACATTTATTTTTAATAATATATTGTTCACAATGGTCTAATTGTATGTGAAATGTGATTCTTTTACTCAAAATGTGTCTATTTTTGATTAAAAACGCATTCAAATTCTTCATTTTCTAACCCAGGCTTAATGCGGAAATGGGCTGAGATTTTCATTCAGAAAACTTTGTAACTACTCCCCAGTTACTCACCTATTGGTTACTGATGTATTTATGACTTGTATGCAAATTTACTGTCTGACGGTCAACATAGATGTGAGGGAAATTAGAATGATTAATTACGAGCAACTTTAATACTGAGCCACCAACGTTTTATAATTTGATATATGCGGTAATGGCCTCTATGAGTCAGAATGTGATCCCGTATCAGATGTAAATGCACCTTCACCACCTGGGCATCCTGGGCTTTTAGTCCCGAACAATTTCTCTTTAGCCCTGGATAATTAAACTCCAGAAGAAATAGTAATAACACTAGAACTGTAGATTAATTCGCCACTAAAGAAATGATTTCATTATGCCAAGACCAATCAGAGAGAAGGATTGTGTGGAGCGTCTGTTTTATTGGCTGAACTTATCTGAAGTGTCTGGATATTAGACGTTTTTTCAGCTAAATAATGTTTCCAGGGAGCCGCCAGAAGAAGCAAGTAAATGAATAATTTTCATCAATTTTTGTTAAACGACTTGTGACCGTGTTCAGTGGTGACCCAGATTTGAACGTTGGCTGATTCCTCCATTTAGCCCACTTTAACATAAGTTTAATAAAAAATTCAAATATCAAATTGGAGTATTGTTTGTAAAATGACAAAAAGGACTCATTAATAATTTTAAAACATGTAGCCTGCCTCTACCAGGATTCAAACCGTCAACAAAAATGTAGCCTTGTCATGACGTCAGTGTTCTTACAGGTTGCGCCAAATATACTTACAGGTAAGTGCCCTTGAATCTGTAATTATTACTTTTGACTAAATCTACTCTTATAAATCAGTCACTGAAAGGCTGAACATGTCATGACGCTTTTATAAATCATAGGTTGTCTGGATAAGAAATGTTAGATGAATATACCATGTATGAGACAAACACAATGATATTTTGGATGGTTTCTGGAAAGTGTACAAGAATAATTTAAACAAAATTAGGCATGTACATAAATGTAGGCACTCATTTAATTTTATTGATTTCAATATTTGGTAACCTCAGTGACCCTTGACTTCCATACACAGTTGAATCCAAGCATGAGGAGGTATAGAAAGGAGGTCAGTTGTAAGTGTTTCTCCTGAAAAATAAACACCTACATAACCCTGTGCATTTTCTTTGAACTGTTTTGTATTTCAGAAAGATTAAACAGAAATCTAGAAAACAAAGTAAACATATGTTGCTAAACAGTAGAACAGGTGGTTAATATTATTTACTTTTTCTACAAAAATGTAAAAAATATATATTTCAAAATAAATACACTAATAACCAGGATATTCGTTTAGTTCTGTTGGAAAAAAATGCCTAGACAATATATGAATTATATTTTTTTACATTGCCTCCCTATTTATAGAATTCCTAGATGTAACAGGATACATTTTTTACCCACGTCACACTGTCTTTTTTTGATAATCGTCATTGTAAAGCATGTTAGTGCTGACACATTAAAAATGATCAGTGTGTTATTGGTATGACATTTTGCTGCTGTGGCACAGATATTGACGTATTTCGTATCATATCATCACCATGTTGGTAAAGGAGTGTAGTGGAGTGGATTTGAACTGCCACCTCATCTACCTCCCCCCTCTTTTTGCACTATTTACTCTATATTCTATTACACTTTATAGCATTTTTGTCTTACTATGTGTTGCACTGTATTGCGAGATGCTCTTAATCTCATTGTACATATTATAATGCAAATCGTACATGTGCATAGTGACAATAAAAGGCATTCAATTGCTGGGACAGGGATGTACAAAATGCCTAGGGAAAGTATCTAATGATTTCCACTTTAACGTTCTATACATTGGCTATTGCCTGCATTTCACACTTTGGCCGTGACTTACAAAACGTAGGAAATCTGTCATACTTTTTAACCATTTAGAGTTTATGGCACAAGATTTTA
>SRMA01025939.1:134012-162064 GCA_007224835.1 Danionella cerebrum
CAAAATACATACAGAGAAAAAATTTCAAACATATCTCCTCCTACACAGTAAAATCCTAAGAGTTAAATTAACTCTACTCGGAGTATATTTGGTCCCACTCTATATAGAGTTAAACCGACTCTGAGAAAGAGTAATTTAATAATCTATTTTTCATCATGTTTTTCCAAATCTGCATGGGAAATTCAAACTAAATATTAACTATTCAGAGAGGGACCAAGTCCACTCCAGAAAGAGTAAAAACAGACAAAAATAGACTGTTTAGTTCAAATAGACTTATTTAAATAACTCTCCTCCAGAGTTGGTTTAACTCTATATAGAGTGGGACCAAATACACACTGAGTAGAGTTAATTTAACTCTTAGGATTTTACTGTGTAGACCGCTCAACTGTTCTACAGCCTCCAGGCTTTGCCAAGACATCCAAACTGGTCTTCCACTAAATGAATTTAGTTCATTTATTAGTTCATTAATTTTCTAACACGCGAGGGGCTGCTGGTGCCAATCTCCAGCTAAAATCGGGCAAGAGGTGGGGGTACAACCCAGGACAGGTCCCCAGTCCATAGCAGAGCAACACACAGAATCATACCTAAGGGGAATTTAGATGTTTTTGCAATTGTGGAGGAAACCCATGCAACACATACAACCTCCTTCCAGGAAGGTCACTTATGAGCCTTGAACCGACAACCTTCTAACTGGAAGGCCACAGTGCTACCCACTGCACCACTGTGCCACCCTTCATAGGAAAATGGAATTTGTTCATCTGTCACGCATAGGTAAAAAAAGAACTCTTAAGCAAAAGACAAACAATGATCAAACAATGATTAATTTATATAAATAATGAAAACACTGGAAGCAAAACAAAGGACCCACTGCAGGAAATCCTGATTACTTGAGATATTTCTGAAGGCATTCTTTGTTTGCAGCACCTTTTTATCACATCTGCCTAAAACTTTTGCACAGTGCTGTGTGTACCAAATGGATGCTTCGAATATGTCATGTGTCTCCAAAATATGATCTCAGCTGCCACGTCAAAAGTCTTGACAGCCTGAAAGTCAACCTAAACTCCTTGTGTTTCAGGTTGTGGTTGACCAGCCAGCCGTCTGATAAGTTCCCAGTGAGTGTTCTGCAGAATGGCGTGAAGATGACAAACGAGCCTCCCAAAGGTCTCAGGGCGAATCTATTGCGCTCTTACCTCAGTGACCCCATTTCAGACCCAGGGTTCTTCAACAGCTCATCCAAGCAAGAGATCTGGCAGAAGTTACTCTTTGGCTTGTGTTTTTTCCATGCTCTTGTTCAGGAGAGGAGAACGTTTGGCCCGCTTGGTTAGATTTCTAGCTTTTAAAACAGCATTTTCATCATCAAAGTTGTGTTCAATCAATCTCTGTGTTTCTCTGCAGGTTGGAATATTCCATATGAGTTTAATGAGTCTGACCTGAGAATCAGTATTCGTCAAATCCAGATGTTCTTGGACGAGTATGAGGAAGTTCCTTTGGAGGCCCTCACCTACCTCACAGGTTGATTTAATGAGCAGCAACATAACTTAATCCAAGAGATCAGATGATCGATTCTATTTTAGCAGGAACATGGCAGCACTCTTGTGCTTTTTTTTGTCACTGTCTGCTTATTCATGTTTAGGGTCATGAGGTAGGTGCTGGAACCCATGCCAGCTTCACACTGGATGGACGGAGGGTTTACACAGAGCCTGAACAGATCAATTCAAATGTGCCGTTTTGGATGTAAAAACATGGTCTTGCTGTGTTTTAACATGGCAAGAATGATTTTCAACTGAGTTGTTTCAAACTCAGTAATGTATTGTAATGAGTCTCTAATAACATTAAAATTCAAATGTATATTTTTATTTAAAACATTTTATAAACTGACCTTTTTTATTCTTTCCAAAAAATGACCTGTTTTTCCCAAAATGCCATAAATGTAATCAGTATTATAAAATACAAAATAAGTATACTATAATAAATAAGTAAAATTATTTATACTTATGACAAGTCCCAAACTTATAATCAACTATATGACTACATTTTTCTTAAAAAGAAGGCTGTGTACATCTTGCAGTTTGTGTACATTCCATTCAATCATTCATTGATTCATTGATTTAAAATCCATATTTCTGTGCAATTTTAAATATTATAAATGAACCAAATACTGTTCCACTTACAGCTTTTTTCTTTGAGGAGATCTTTCCAGCACCTGAATTTATCTTCTTTGTAACATGCTCATTGAAATTATAAATTTTTTAATCGCAAAAAAATAAATAACAGGGTACCTCTACGATGGTCATGTGCTAAAACAGTGTACTGTGATTGGTTGAATTGATTTTGTGCACTCTGCAGGAAATGCAAACTGCCACAGAGAGGACACACAGCATGAATACACAGCTGATATTACATTTTTTCCAAGAACCAATGATAAGACTTTGAATAAAGACCAAATTGTGGAGTTTCACATTTTGGAACAAAACATGCTTTCAGCCAAGTTTCCACTACTCTGTTCTCTCTTTTATAAAAGTATATTAAACAATTTGATACATATTTACCATACCATTCTTATCAGAAACAAAGCTGTTAAATGCTTCTGACAAAACCATCTAATTAATACATCTAATCTAAATGAATAAAATGGCTTCTTAATGTCTACTTCTTGACTCACCCATCCTCTTTTAGGAGAGTGTAATTACGGCGGCAGGGTCACAGACGATAAGGACCGAAGGCTGCTGATGTCTCTTCTCTCCATCTTCTACAGCTGGCAGCTCATTCATCAGGATCAGTACAGAGTTTGTGAAGATCATCTTTATCATGTACCTTCACATGCGCCGTACCAGGTAAACTTTTAACGAATCAACAGGCACATTTACCTCGAACTAAAACATTGGGATGAATACTCCATTGCTGCAGTGTAATAGAAAATCGGTTGTAGTTTTGGCCCCTGCTGTAACACTTCCTGTGAACCTGAATTTCCTTACACAGTTCAAGACTTTTGTGAGATACTAAAGGTGGGTGGGGGGTTTAACATGTACCTGCAGTGGTAAACCCACTGGCATCAGGTCCCGGTTTTTGCTTCACTGTATTGGGTCCTCTTCATTTGAATATTTTGTTTATTTGTTTTTTTTGCATCTATTGTGCATTTTATGTTCTTGCTTTCATTGTTTTTCTATACATTTTATCAATGGTTGACAAGTGTCTCTCATCTCTTCCACTCTTTCATCGAAATGTAGAGTTATGTGGACTACATTCGTAACTTGCCCATCAGTGCAGAACCCGAGGTCTTCGGCCTCCACAGCAATGCTAACATCACCAAAGACAACCAGGAGACCAATCAGCTATTGGATGGGGTATTGCTGACACTCCCACGACAAACCAGTGGAGCAGGCAAATCACCTCAGGTATGAGGACGCAGACCACAGCCAATCTGAGGACTTCAGAGTGTTCTTACATTTAATATGGAGGACACTATAGTCATAACATTATTATTTTTAACTCTTATGATAGAATAAGCAAACAATATTCAGCCACACTGCTATAACTTGATGTCTTCTTTTTCAAAACTGGCAACAATACAGATGTGAAACAGACAATAATATCTATTTCTAAACATGAATCCAAAATGAAAAAAAAAATGTGTTTGTAAGTACCTGATTGCATTAAACAGTGTTTTTTTTTTTTAGTAAAATACTTAAGAGTTGATCAAGGGATGGACGGATAAACCAAAACGTATAAAACAACTGTCCGCTTATATTCTGAGCCTATTCTGGGTGGCAAGTGGCGTATTGGTGGTGTTGGTTGTCCTTCAACCAGAAGGTTGGCAGTTTGATCCCCTCTATGTCCATTTTGCCATTGTGGCCTTGGGCAAGTCACTTCACCCACATTGGCTTGTATGGATGTGTGTGACTGTTGGGGTGTGTTTGGTGGCGGGCAGGAGGCTGTAGGCTGAAATGGCAGCCATGTTCTATTACCACCAGTGGGTGAAGGTGGAGTGGATAGATAATGCTCTGCAAATTGCTATTATTCTCAAAAAAAAAGAGCAAGGCTTGTTTGTCCAATGACAGAGCCTGTGATCTGAAAATGCTTAGATAATGTAGCCTCTTGGTATTGTTTTCAAGTTCACTACGTAACATACCAATTGTTAATAAATGTATATGTTCAATCGGTCACTAGTTACTCTCTTATCACTTTCTACAGTAATGTTAAATGCTATGAACTAAAGTATCACGTTATGTAACAAAGGTTTACAATTTACATTTTATGCATTTGGCAGCGACTTGCATTTGAATGAATAAACACGATTTGAAACCCGAATTGAACCCATGACCTCTGCGTTGTTAGAGCAATGCTTTACCAACTGAGCCACTGTTTAAAGGGGTAATTATAACAGTTATTTCCTGCAAGCTCTCAGAACAATCTGAAACCTTCCTCTATTGTTGAAACCCATACTTGGATCAACTTATGGACCCCCTAACCTAGAGTTTTAAACACACACAAGGAAACGGAAATGTTCTAGAAAGGGACTACTTTCACTGCTCTGCCAACCATTCAAAAAGTCAGCTCAACCAGTCCCCAGGCATTGATTTGCTATGGAGATTAAACAATTCCCAATCACTATGCAGGACTAAACATAGTAGAACAGTAGAGAATGAAACAACAAAAAAACAGAGTGAAAAAACGCATAATCATGTTGCACATTGTTTTACAAACAGAGCCCTTAGCTAGTCAAAGATGAAGAGGTTGACCTTTGCATATTATTTGAGCCAATCCCTATAAATGTGTGTTTTGGTTGCATTTTCCAGATTATTAATGCCTGCAGTTCTATGTGTCCACAGGAAGTCGTGGATGAGCTGGCTGAGGCAATGCTGGCTAAACTACCCAGTGATTTCGACATTGAGATGGTGACCAATAAATATCCGCTTCTGTACGAAGAATCAATGAACACTGTCTTACGCCAGGAGCTCATTCGCTTCAACAGGTTTAATTAATGGCAACTCCTCATTGACTTAGGTTTTATTTTCTAAATTGAAAACATAAACAACAAGAACGTGTCCTTCATAGACTGTCTAAGGTGGTCCGCAGCAGCCTGATTAACACCCAGAAGGCTCTCCGAGGACAGGTGGTGATGTCAGCTGAGCTCGACAACGTTTTCAACAGTCTTCTTGTTGGAAAAGTTCCGGCCATGTGGGCAGCTAAGTCATACCCTTCCCTCAAACCTCTTGGGAGCTATGTGTCTGACTTCCTGGCTAGACTCCAGTTTCTACAGGTGAACTAAAACTGGACGTGCACACACAAGACACTCAACTTATTTTTTGCCAACTGTTAGATATTTGTTGATTTTAGGACTGGATTGACAACGGCCCTCCATCGGTCTTCTGGGTTTCTGCCTTTTATTTTACTCAGTCGTTCCTCACAGGTGTATCTCAAAACTTTGCTCGCAAATACACTATTCCCATCGACTACATTGGCTTCGAATTTGAGGTTTGTGAAAAAAAACATCCTTATTGTAGCAGAGTTGTTCAGTACTTTAGTAGAAACTTAGATTTCTATTTAAAATAGGTCTGCAACCAGGAAACCCATATGGAGACGAAACCTGAAGATGGTGCGTACATCCGTGGACTCTTCCTGGAGGGAGCACGGTGGGACCGAGAGCACATGGTGATTGGTGAGTCCGTTCCCAAAGTTCTCTTCGATGCACTGCCCATAATCTGGCTGAAGCCTGGAGAGACCGCCACCTTCCTTCACGAGAGAGTGTACGTGTGTCCGGTTTACAAGACGAGTGCCAGACGGGGGACACTCTCCACCACTGGGCACTCAACCAATTATGTGCTTTCCATTGAACTGCCCTCAGACCGGCCTCAGAAACACTGGATCAATCGCGGCGTCGCCTGCCTTTGCCAGCTAGACAACTGAACGTTATCAGAGCACTGTTTGGAAAATAAATTAAAAGTAGTTGCATTTTGACATGTGCATTACTTTATAGATGCTATTGAATTCATATTTTCCAGTTGTTCCAAACTTGTATCTATTTGTCTTAACACACAGCAAAATATCAATAAATATAAGTGAAATCCTTAACCAATATATTGATATATTGTATTTTTAGGTGGTAAAGTAGAAGAGTATATTCTAATTTCAACTACCACTTTAACCACTGATTCCATTTCTAATTCTCTAAAGGCCTCTACACACAAATCCACATTTTCAGACGAGAACCCTCCTCAATCGAAAACCACGGGCGCCTGTTAAGTTTTGTTTCATTTACTGCGCATCTCTGAGGAGTAATATTACTGGGCAGCAATGGTTTTTCAGTAGTTTCTAGATGAGTTCCATTCGCTTGTAATAAATATGTTTTCTACTTGACACATGTGTTTATCAGCGCCAAACGTCAAATAGTTTCACACTGCATATATCCCACATTTTCATAGCGACTTCCTCTCATTCTCCACATTTATACCTTTGACTGATCAACTCCCAGTTATAAATATTGGGCTGTTGACATCGTCTTTCCTGTTTCCCTGTGTGGTGCAAAGAGCATCTGTTGTGCCACAAACACCATCATCAGGCAAGGAGCATCATTGCATCAATATTTCCTCAACCCAGACGAAAAGCAACCTTTGTGCAAATCTCAATTCGGATCAGTGTGTAGAGGCTTTTAACAATACCCCTGTCTGCAGACAAGTTAAGCCCCACCCACTGAGTGTGGAATCCTAGCAACGTGTCGTCTCATTGGTTGTTGGCTTCAGCTCTTGGTTTCAAGGGCTCCGGGGTAAGAATAGAAATGGAACTCATGTACCGTTATTAAGCATGTTGAATGTACCATTTGTGGTACATTTGCTGCTCGTAGTGGAAGCACCGCTCCATGTTATATATATTTTAAGACCTGAAGTTTTGCTATTTTCAGCTATAGATGTTTTGGTTACAGCAAGAAAGGGTTTTACACAATTATATTAACCATTTTCATACGTATTAATCATTATTTACATTGTGCAGTTCTATAGCAGCTACGCTAACTGTGCTATTGTATTGTAAAACGGTGCTACCTAGAGAAAGAGGTGTGGACTCGAGTCCCGAATTTGGTGACTTAACTTGATTATTTGGCAAAGGACTTGGACTTGAACCCCAATGACTCATGACTTGACTCAGAATGGACCCCTTTGAGTCGGAAAGACTTGAGTAAAAATTAATTTCATTCTGTGTGAGTTCGCATCAGGCATACTTCTGTATCCGAGAGAGAGACCACGCACAATCAGCCAATAAAGTAGAATCTTCTGAAAGATCTAATTGGCTGTCCCTGCTGTCACTCCATTTGAGTGACCTGCACATGACTAAATTTTTTCCTTTATAAATCAAATCTGCTTTCAAGGTTAACGGAAAGTTTCTGCATTTTAGGAATTTGTTTCGTTTGAGTCCTGTTGGTTTAACAAATTTTAATAGATGTTTCATTTACATCAACATTTGGAGACTACATTGTTTTGTTAAGAATATTGTGTCGGATTAAAACCTTCAAACTAAAGCAGTGTCTTTCTGGAGATCCAGCGCAGAGCAAATTGAACTAACTTGAGTTAGAACTAAACTGTTCAGGGCTCTGGTGTCCAACAAGAGTTCTGGTCCGCCACCCATACCCAAAAATATTATTTACAGAAGGAACTTTTTGGATGCAATCCTTGAAAGGATTTTCAAAAATAGTGGGAAATTTATTTAGAAACTTGATTTGGAAATCAAACTTTATTTTAGTGTAGTAAAATCCATTTTCAGATATGAATAAATACAGCTTTAGATGATGCTAATAAACAACTTTTCACAGGCACAGTATCTTCTATGTGATAAGACAGACTTGGGGTCACATGCTTGGGTCACGTCTCCTCTTGAGACTCGAGGTACACAGGTTTGGCTTGTTTCCTCAATTTCTGCTGAGTACGAAGCTTTCTGCCCTTCTGCGTGGCAAGACCCATCGGGGGAAGATATGTCTGAAAGGGAAGAAATATCACTGAGACTAATAACCCTGCACCAGGTTGCTCTTTGATTGGCTGATTAGAATTGAGCATGAAATAGTGTAGAGTGCTATTACGGTACACACTTACTGGTCTGGGGTAAGGGTTCATGTAGTGCAGCCCTGTCATGAAAAAATACAATTTTAAACACTAAATATTTAAATGCATTGTCTAAGTAAAAAAAAATCTTTGATATACACACCGATCTCTATCCGGGCTTCACACTCATCAATGCATCTCCGGATGGACACAGGCTCAGTAATCTACACATAAACAAAGATTCAAGTCAAAATGAGAGTGATTTGGGTTATTCTCCTTTTTTCGTCATAAACAGTCAACTAAAGCTACTAGGGGTGTAACAACATATCATGGCACAATATACCATATTTTTCAGCTCATAAGACGCACTTTTTCTTCCCCAAAACTGAGGGGGAAAAGTTGGTGCGTCTTATAGACCGAATGCAGAGCGCCGCGAAGTCCAGTCACGGCCTTATGAGAGGCGTAGGAGCTCCAGTGCTAGGCCGAAGCCGTGGCCATATTTGTACAGCCGGCGCTGTGCGCTGACGTCATCGCCCATCTCTGCCATAGCGCGGCCGTAACGAAAACGCGGGGAAAAAACTACATTTCCCACAAAGCCTTTGGCTTCCGCATCCATACTCACGAGCGAAACTACATAGCTCAGCTGCCGTTTCTCACACATTGAATGTAAGACTCTCGCATTTGAGTGATCTCTCACGCTACAAACCCGATTTTGCACGCTTAAAAACATTTCAAGATGTGAAATGGGCGGAGCTAATAGTTTATCTGCGATGTTTCTTGAGCCTGATAGCTAGTGGAAAAAGGAGCTTCAAGACGAGCACATCATCCCAAACTCAAACCTTTATTTTTAGCCTCCTACAGCGTCACAAAACAAAAGTAACAGGGAAGCGGTCCCAGGGGAAGAGCAGCGCACACACTCGTCTCTCCCCCTCCTCGCACACACTTTGGGTAGTGACAATGTTACTGGCTATTACATTACTAATGTGGGGGCAATGTTGCACTGGAACAGTGATGGTGATAACGAATGGTGGACTTTAGAATGATGAGTGGGGGCAAAGTAAAACATTACAGCCTTTTTTTTTTGTTACTTTTACTGTTTACTGTCTGTTCATGTTACATGTTTGGCTGTTAACTTTTACACAGTTGATATTTAATATTTTACAACAGTATTTGGTTCAGAATCTTTTTTTTCTAGATCTTCCTCTTTTAAAATTGGGTGCGTCTTATGAGCCGAAAAATACGGTAATCGCAATACAAAATTATCACAATACATTTTGTGGAATTACTGGGATACATCACATAGGAATTGTCTTATTTGGTTGTTACTGATGGTGTTTCTAATAACTTTTTTAGGTTGTCTTCTGTGTTATTTAATATTTACTAGTGCTAAAATGATCCTTTATTCACATTTGAATGAGAAACATTTATAAAACTAGCCCTGTCTCCATCACTTGGAGTAAAAGAGAAGACTTAATGCAAGCATTAGCGCTGTCCCCTGATGGGTGAATGATATTAAACACAAATCAAACTATACGCTAGCCTTCTTAGCTTTGCAATTTTAAAATGTTTCAATTGCTTTTTCATTTTATAAATAGTTCAAACAGTTAGTTTAAAATGATTTTGCTAAATATTGTGATGCATATCGTATCGAGGACAAAATATAGTGATATACATTGCATCATGAGCACAGTGCATCGTTACACTCCTAAAAGCTACACATGGAATGTTGTTTAGCATGATTTTTTGTTTTATTTTGTGGTTTGCCAGTTTCACAAACAGCTTAGATTTGTGATTGGAGTCATAACTTTTGTCACAACTCGTAGCAGCTTGGGGATTTTATGCTCTGGTGCCTTTCATTGGCACCTACACTGACAAAAAACCATACAAAAATACAAGGGTTTTAAGATGATAAATAGCAGCAATAACTCTTCTAACACATACAGCAATATTTACAAGTGTATAGAAGTTACACTTGCATAAACTAAAGATTGGATCACTGTTGCAGATCTCATCTGATAAACGGTGATGGAGCTGCACAACTGACACTGTAACGTGTCTATTATGTGTCTCTCTGAATGAGTTGGGTTTGGCTGTTGGAATGATTCAGAAGCTCTCTCGCTGTGTGTGTGACTCGTGTGATGACGATACAGGTGAACGCTTTCATATTAACATCTGATAAAGCAGTGCTTTGCAGGCCGTGACTTATTTGTTTACTGTTCTTCTTTTATATTTGTATTCTACAGAAAAGTCCCGCCCACCTCTAACTTTAGCGCTCGCTGATTGGATATTTCCTTCAGAAATATGTTCACATCTATAAACAAGTAGTTTGCCAGGCGTCTTGAAATAAAACATACACAAGTTATTCACATGAGAAACCGAAAAACGTGTTTGAACCGAGGACTGCGTACCGTATAAAACAGAGTGTTTTAGCATTCCTACTGTTTATTTAAAGAAAAATTATTTGTGAGACCAGAAAGTTAAGAAGGCCAGGGTCCTTGTTTGATTTGTATGAGAGTATTTGATACCATCTGGGGCAGTGTTAACGTTTGCATTAATCTTTTTTAAGGAGAGACCTATTTGTTTCTCAATAAATTATGAGTATAAGATAATTGTCTCCTAGTAAATATTACACAAAACAAGAAAACAAAGTAAAGAAGTTTCAGAAGTGACTAGACTCACCATCACTCCAAGAAGGAAATACTTCAGCCCCTAGACGATATCTCCCAGTAGTCTCATAAAATGTATTGTGACAATTTTATATTGTGTTAGATTGTGCCACGATATATTGTTACACCCCTAATTGTATGGCATTGAAAATCAACCTTTCACTTAAAAGGCCTTTCTGGGGGAGAATACTGAAGGAACAGACATTAAAAGCAATTGACATGAAAAAAAAACATGCATGTCTCCGGAGTTCTGTGCGGTGATATCTTAACCTGCATGTTTTGTCTGAAAAGGCTTCGAGCCTCCTGAACAATGTATTTCCTTTCAGTCTCTGTGTCAATCTGAAGAGCAGACTGAGCGTTCCAGACACGGGCAATGCGCAGAACCCTCCGGTAGAGAGAGAGCACATCTGCACGAGACATTTAGAGGCGCTGTGATTTGAGAGAAACACACAAATACAACGGTTATATTAAAACATTGTGCAGGAACATCTCTTGAACTGAGTTCAACCATAGATGCTTTTCTCTATTCTTTGTCGCTCACCTCTAAAGTAGAAAGAACGTTTCGTCTGTTCCGTTTCTGAAACTGAATCTCCCCCTCCCGAATTTTTCTTCCCACTGTAACTTCTGATCTTTTTCTGAGACACTTGCATACTTATCCCACCGGAATCACATAGTGTGGATGGTAAAAGAAGACGGTCACAGAATATTTTTTGTTGAGGCATTGAAATATTTTCGTTGAGGCATTGCACTTGCTCTCCATCTACAAATTCCTTTCCCCTCCATGTTGATTTGTGTATTTTGTTTGTTGCGCCATTTCAAGTGCTGGCAAATTCCCAAGACTACAGTACCCAAATATTTGTTGTGAAGATTTGAGCTACAACATGCCTCAATATTAAACCATGGGCACCAACGAGACATCACACATCAGACCAAACGAGAAGCGCAAACAACAAAAAAAAAAATAGTTCCGAATTGCCATATCACTTTTTCTAAAGGAGAACAACCAATGAAACCTGGTTCTTTTGATGACATGAGTAGGATGTAAAAGAGCCGCTCAATGGCGCGGATCCCACATTCCATAGTGACTTCGTAGAGGAAACAAATATCACACCAAAAAATCCTCTCTTTTCTCCACATTTTTGTCAAATAGATAACTGTGATCAGCCACCAACAGTATAAACCTCTCAATAAACCTCTTTTTCTGTGTTGTTATCTCTGTTGTCTTCTTCTTGCTATTCTTCTTTCCTGTTCCACTGTTTGGTGCGGTGAGCATCTCTTGTACCACAAATGTCATCTTCAGGCAGGGAGCGTCATTACACCAATGTTTCATTAACGCAGACGAAGAGCACCCGGATGAGAAGCCACCTGAAGATTTGTGTGAATCTCAATTCAGGTCAGTGTTTAGAGGCCTTACCACTTGAAGTGGCTTTGAAAACATTTCCAGGAACCCAGACATTTGCTTTCATACTCAAAAAAACAACAACCTTGTCAGTGGTTATGCCAGAACAAAGCAATGGCACTGAAGTGACCATCTCAGGCTCCTGACCTCAATACCTTTGAAACACTCTGGGAAGAACTCAACAGTTAAAGTTCATGCAAGAAATTACAAAAGGTCGAGGCTTTTTGTCAAGAAGAATGGGCTGCTTCTCCACCAACAGAGAAGAACCTCATGGACAACTACCTCAAGAGACTACCTTAAATAAGAATTGTGATGGGTAAACTTTTGATCGGGGTGATTTGGAACGTTTCTGTTATTGTGATTTAAAAAAAAAGAGTAAACACAGTTGTTTGACAATAAATGACTTCATCCGAAATATTTTTTTTTTTCAAATGGCCAAGAAATCAAAAGTTTTGCCAGAGTATGTTAACAACTGTAACCTCAAAAATAGATCCAAAGTCATTAAGAACCATCTTCAGCATAAAGAAGAACAAGAGGTACAGAAGCCAGATCTCAACACCATCAACATGATAAGACAGAAGGATGTGAGAACGCTATATCCACAGGAGATCTGGGGTTAGTTCTCCAAGATTTCCTTCAAAAACTGCAAGTGTAGCTTGAACATTCATTCATTTTCTTTAACCACTTCTTTCTCAAGGTCCCAGTGTTCTACTGGGTCCATCTCATTTAGGAAGAAATAGGTACTCCCTGGACAGGTCTCAAAGCCATCACACACCACCCAATGCGCCACCACAAGTACAATCCACCCATCCTGAAGTTGAATGTACAAACACTTCAAATAGAGAACGCAAACTGCAGATTTAGGATGGGAGGTAAATGCAAAACATTATAACCCAATGCAACTACACTGTCTATGGAGTAAATTAAGTTCAACAAAAGTTTACTTAATTATGCAAATGACCAATATTTAAACGTGTAAATAATACACTTGCGTTAAAGACTAGTATGTGTAAAAAATATTACATTACAATATAATATTTATTTATTACACAGTTAATATTCAAATCTAGGTTTTGCTTGACCTCTGTGTTATTGTTAGATAAACTGAACAGCCCTCAAAAGAAGATGTGCACTGGTTACATTGAAATCAAGTGTAGTACTATAATTGCAACCCGATGCATCTCACAGAAAGTAATTATTACCAATTTAGCGGTTTACTGTGCGTTCATCCCTTCCGTACTCCGCCGTTCACACGTGTTTGCGAGTGATGACGCCATAAACTGACTACGCAGTCTTTATCTTTTGTTTCGTACTGACCCGTGGTGCGTCGCTTTTGTGCAGAATCACTTTAGCTGAATGTTTTGGTCGGCTTGAGCCGAGCTGCATCTGCGCAGAACGCCACCATTCCAATGTTTCCCCCGGATAGCACTGAGCCACTTATGCGCACAACTATGGTGCGAACTCAAAGCCAAAATTACAAAAAGTACAAAAGAGATGCAGCACGAAATGGTTTCCACACATATTCTGAACTCAGTTTAGAAAATGATTGCCCATAAAGTCATATTTAACCACGAAGCTATTGTTCCTCATGCAAACATTATTTTACAAATCTGTGGATTCAATCCTGCAAAGTTGTCAATCGGTTTCTGCTGATGCAAATCA
The DNA here is from genome assembly GCA_007224835.1 of Danionella cerebrum. Classification (NCBI taxonomy): domain Eukaryota; kingdom Metazoa; phylum Chordata; class Actinopteri; order Cypriniformes; family Danionidae; genus Danionella; species Danionella cerebrum. The sequence continues at coordinate 147,767 of SRMA01025939.1, forward strand.
TTCAGCTCACACGCTTCATTATTGGACTGTTCTCTTGGCAGGGTTTAAGAAATAATCGGCATTAGCAAAAAGTTGTCGAATGCAAAGAGGCTTTTATGCAGTTTATGCACATTTTTTTGCACTCATTTTCCGCCATCCGTGAGAACTTTCTTTTGTACCTGCTACTTTGGTGGACCCCGTTAGTGTCACTGGGTTCTGCAACACACTTTGGGGCGAAAGGTGGGGTACTCCCTGGACGGGTCCAAGTCCATCACAGACCAACACACATTCAATCCTAAGTGGAATTTAGGGAATTCTTATGGGAATTACAGAACATCTGACCAACTGTGCCTCAGTGCCCCCCACAAACTTGCATTTTCCACATATTTTCAAGATTGGTTAGGGTTATTTTAATGTTGTTTGTACCCCTATTCTAATATTAACGTGTTTGCGCGAGTGAAAGAACATTTGAGAGAGTGAAAAATTAATACATTTTAAAAAAAGAGTGATAGCTCACGTGTCGTGTGCTATCAAATATTTAGAGAGAGCCAGTCAGGAAGGATGCGCAGCCTCCGTAAATATTGAACACTTTTGAAATGTGTCAACTGTAATGTAAAGCCTCTTTTAAGAGGCATAAAATCGTGTGGTTTAATACATATCTAGAATATCATATTTCTTTAAGTATTATAAAAGACATGGTCCTCCTTCTTAACCCCTTCCCCTGCTCCCCCTTCGGAAACCAAAACGTCATCCCATAAGGAATGTTGCATGAAATTCACTCCATACTGAACACAGCAACCGAATGTTTGCTCCGGTTTGTACTGAGTCGCATTTGCGCAGCCACTCGAAACTAAACAAAAAGAAACGGCTATCAATCAGCGCTCGATCGCGTTTCTTGGGTTCCGTTGGATTGAATCGTGTTCACCCGAATCCCTTCCGTGTCCATGCAGCGGGTCAGGGGTGTGTGGAGACGGGGAAATATTTAGGGCTAATGTGAGCCGGCTTGGATCAGGATTAGGGCGAGTTCGGATCTGATTTGAGGCGAATTTACAGTGGTTTAAAGTGGTGTCAACTATGGTCATCTCAAGACCCAAAGAGTAGCAGAAGCACACAAAACGAACAATTTCGCCGTCAATTCGGAACCGATCCATTTCGGTCGGAGAGTGGGATTAGCTTTAGCCTTAGCATGACAGAAGGGATGCGTTGATCCTGGCCCGATTCATCGTCTTTCCTGAGGTAAATTCATTTGAAATGTTCCCTTTTTCTCATTTATGACAGATTTAAGACAAGAATACGCCAGTTAAGGGTTTAAGCGTGACGCGCGTTAATAAATTGACCACACTTTGTTTGATGCTAACCAGCTAGCATGCTAACATGAGATCAGCTCTTTAAAAGATTTAACAATAACTTTCACACAAAGCTCTCAGGATAACGCACCAAATAATATTTTTAAACAATGTATACACAATGGATAGAGTTTGTTTGCTGTGAATACTTTTTTGTGTTTGATTCATTCTTTCTCAGTTAACCACCATATAAAGGAAAGTTTATCATTTACGCAGACAGAGGCTCTTGACTGGGGTTCAAATCTTGTTAGCTGGGCACCAAGACAGCATTATGGGCATCAGATTACACCCATAATGATCAAAATCCAGAATATTGTCAATATTTAGCACTCTGGATGATTTCTATGTTCATAGGGCTTAAGTTATACCATTAAAAACACCAGTATAACTATGAAATATTTAACATGAGATAAATGTCATTATTTCACATTATATGTTGAACTTGAATTAAATTTAAATGTAGAATCTAAGCTTTAGATTCTATGCATTTAATCATGACAATATCCTATAACAATATTTGTCAACAGATCAATTACTAACTAGATGCTAAAGTGTCTACACAAACTTTGATGTTGGCTTGAGAAATTACCATTTAAGAGTTTGTTTATAATAAGCAAAATGGAATGGTCCACAGGGGACCATTTTTCATTGCTATGGAAGTGTAAGTGACGTCATACCAAGATCCTCATAGCAAAAAGATCTAAACCAACCCTGTCTCTATGATTTCGCTAGGCTGATTTATAGATCCCTTAATTTTATTTCTATGGTAATTAGTATGGTTTCTATGGAGGAGTCAGTGACAAACCAAACCTCATGCCTTTATGATTTTCGTTAGGTTTGATATAGATAGGTTGCTCTGGTTACCATGGAGTGGTATAAATATATAATATACACCATAGCTGTGTCTCAATCCAAAATTTTTCCAAGTGCGTATGTCAAGGGTTATTCAAAGGTGTCCTCTTTTCCTCTCAATTCTGAGAATGCATGGCTACGATTATTCGTGGCCTCTGATATCCCAAGATGCCTTTTCCCCCCACACAGAATCAACACAAAATAAATTTGAATTCACATTTAAGTGTAACAGGATTTACTAAAGACAGTAGTTCAAGGGATTCTTTAAATGCTCGTAGTGATAGTCATAGTTTAAAATATCCAAGATTTTATAAAAAAAAAATTGATGTCAATAACGGCAACATGCGTAGCCTCCAGAAACCCCAGTCACACTACTCCTGAACCATGTGGAATTTCGCCGCACACTATTGTATGCGTTATGAGCCGGCCCACAAAACAGCGTCATAAAAAATAAACAATTTACTATATACCTCGTCCAAATTATAACAGCGTGCTCTCTACTTTAAAGTAATTCTAATGGTCCAAAAATCTGCTTCATGTTGAATGATCAAAAAATCTCACAGACCTGACCTCGTCAATCTGGTGCCTCAAGACGCATCACATGACCCTATATCGCAGGTCAAAATTCTTCCCAGAGGAACTTTCACATCGCTGCATTTTTTTTGGTAGTGTTGATAAGTCCATTTGTTGTAAGGAGCAAGCAGCAGGTGGAGGACTTTATAAAACTCAGTAATTAGAATGAAGCTAGACCGTTCCATTACCATTAACAGTTCATGCAGCCTTCGGAGGATCCTCTGGGTAGGCTGCACCCACCAAAGGATTCTAGAACTTGGATTGTGACACACCCTATGTCACCATGAGTGATCTAACATAACCCCCATGTTTATGATTTTCAAAAAATGAGAAAGAGACTTGCTAAGTTGGTTGCTATGTAATGAAAAAAATGGTTTCTATGGTAAGCAGTTTGGTTGCTAAGGAACTGTCAGTGATGTTGTTAAAATGTAAGTTGTTTCTATGATGTGATGTTTCATCGTGAAGACATTTTCATTGCTTTTTCCATTTATTTACAATGGCCATTTCAAATTAGTTTTAAATATTTATAATTTTCTAGAGCCCCTTGGTGTGGTGAGATTGAAGTTTCTGAGGTTACCGTTTTAAAAAGTTTGACCATTATTGGAACGTGCTTCTACAACCACTTTTTGGCCTTTTCCCCAAAATCTGGTCACATTTTACTCTGATATATGTTGCTTTAACGATGACTCCTTTCAGGTTGTATGCCATCTAATCAAGGCATTGGTCTTCCAGCAATCCAACACCTGGAATGTAACCCGGCTCTGCTCAGGCCTGTTTTATTTAGGTGCCCTGCTGTGTATTGTGTGGTGTGTGTATAAGAGTTAGCTTTAGCAGCAAGCTAAGATGAAGCATGTGACTGTATCGAAACACAGTGTAGTTCAGTGGTTTGTGGAGTGCTGAATGGTTCTCTCTTGTCCATTTGTCCTTGACTCAGGACGACGAATGGTACAGGCAACTCCATGGAGTGTCCTCAGGTGACGCCTCGCTTCAGCACACAAGGATTTGGGTGAGTGTCCTGTTAATGACACCTCCTCGTCACTTGCTGAAGAAAATTGGATCATTACACTGTAATGTGATAGGATGCATGGTAGTTTAGTGGTTTTCATTGTTGCCTCATCACAGCATGATGATTTCGGGTTTGAATGTTGGCCAAGAGGTGAGAAGTGCTTACATTTCTCCCTCTTCACTTGTAAAGTGCCTTCATTGAGGTCTGGACTGCACTCAATGTTATCGCATAGAGCAGGGGTGTCAAACCCAGTCCCTGGAGGGCCACAACCCTGCAGAGTTTGCGTCCAACCTTGCTCATAGAGACCCACACCTGAAGCTTACTAACAGCCTGAAGGACCTAATGAGCTGCATGAGGTGTGTTTAGTTGAGGTTGGAGCTAAACTTTGCAGGGCTATGGCATAGTTTGACACCCCTGGCATAGAGCGATAGGTTTAATTTTTAGCAAAATCTGGCCCAAATATTTTTATTTCCTAGTCATTTTTCAGAAAATAGGAATCACGACACAAAAAGATTTTTTTTACTCATTGTTAGTGGTTGGATGAATCACACTGTGTTTATTCAATATTTTTTAACTTGCCCCTTTAACATCAATAACAGCCTAAAGTCTCTTGATGTAGTTGTTGTTGAGGTTCTTTATCTTTTCTGTTGGGAAGGTAGCCTATTCTTCCTGGCAAAAGTCCTCCACCTCTTGTAAAATTTTGGGCTGTTTTGCATGAACTACACGGTTGAGTTCTCCCCAAAATTCTTCAATGATATTGAGGTCAGGAGACTGAGATGGTGGTTCCAGAACCTTGCGTTTTGGATAATGTAATGTCCCATTTGCAGCTTCCGGGCTGATGAGTGCACATTTTCCTCCACTATCCTTTAAAAACATGTTGCATTCATCTTACCTCACATACCAACTTTCCTTGCCTTTAGAGATCACACATCCCCAAATCATCAGTGGCCCACCTCCGAGTTTCACAGTGGGGGTGATGCTCTATCAATCATTGGTCTCTCCAAATGTAGACTTTACGGTTGTCAAAAATGTTATATTTTGATCTTATCGCTCCAAATAACTGGTTTGGTTTCAATAAAATCCCTCAATTTGCACTCCTTAATCTGAGTTTGAACACTGCTGATTGTCGGTCCCAGTTTCTTGGATATCTCTTTATATGCCTTTACTGTTCAACCTTTTTCCAGTTGATTCTTGCATGTAAACTTTTGATCAGGGTCATTTGTAAAGTTTAATGTTAGTCAGGACTCAGGAGATTGTTTAATTACCGACCAGATTTTTTAAAAGTTAAATACAAGCATGGTTTCTTTTTTTTAATGGTACTTTCCACAAGAGTCTGTATTCGTTGTGAACTTTAACACATATATGGCACTTTTCCGCAGCACTACATGGTACAGTTTGGTGTGGTTTTAACCGCTTTTCTACTACAGTGTGGGTGTGGAACTGACACCATTTCTGGAACTCGCTTTGACACCATCGCTTTGAACTGACACCATTCTCTTGATTGGCCGGCCGAACAAGCGTCATGCAGAGCACTAATTGGTCTGAGAGAGTAGTCATTGCTTGCGTCATTGAACAGCACGAATTAAATACACAAACACTGACTTTGTTCCAGTCACACGCGAGAAGTAACAGAGCGGTAAAGTCATTTTGAGTTCTTTCAGCGGGTTCGGGATCCATTGTTTTTGGATATTTCCTGATCTCATGTTGCACTCTTTATTTGGTCATGGATTGTGTGAACCAAAAATAATCTGACAACGACTATTACAACACACCCATTCTGACACGACAGTAAAGCCACTGGAAAAGCAACCAGGCCGAACTGAGCTGAACTGTGCCATGGTGTACCTTATGGCCAGTTAATTCCAACAACTAATCCATTTGGACAAGAAGTCTGGAACAGAAGTAAAACAGACATTAACTCAAAGCAGCTGCCCACTTGTGGAAGTCCCCTGCTCCATCTCGACCTCTTTGTGTTTTGAAATGTAATGTTAACAGATGGAAATATAATTTAATACTCGATTTACACTACTTTACTAAAATGTAGTATGCAACAGCTCCCAGCTTTCTGTCTTTTCCTTTCTGTAAATGGTAATCTTTTATTTAATTTATTGTAATGCATTTATCTGCATTTCATGAAAAAGGGAAGGACTTTACTTTCTGATCTTGATAGTTTGATACAAAAAGAAAGAAATGTATTTTATGTGATATTATCGTATGATCCATCTGATCAAAGTTTGCTTAGGGTGTTGATCCCTACTAGTTAGTAACTCTTTGTAACACCGTCCTGTCTTCAAACATCTGAATCCTCAGGGCATGGTGACTACTGCTGTTCATCCAGAGCAGCGGCGTCGAACAGAGGCTGCCTGCACCTGAGAGAGAGAGAGAGAGATATAGACTCAAATAAAAGAGAGAGAGAGAGAGACATGGGTCAGTGTGTGACCAAATGCAAGAATCCCACGTCCTCTCTGGGCAGTAAAAGTGGAGAAAAGGATTCTGGCAAATCTCATGGAAAGAAAGGTGGCTCTGGTGGAGGAGTGACGGGCATAGTACTCAAGGAGGAAGAGGCAAAAGTGGATGTGATCTTTAACGGAACCAAGGTGTCAGAGGTGACTGTGGAGGGCACTATGGCTCCTGGCATGCCTACGGCGGAGATTCGGAGGGACCATGTGGGGCTGGATGGGGAAGGGCTGTCACTTGCTAGGATCCATGAGTTATTCGTGTGTTACAAGGATGAACACGAGGATGCTATCTTGGAGGAGGGGATGGAGCGTTTCTGCAATGATCTCTGCGTCGATCCGGCTGAGTTCAAGGTTCTCGTGCTGGCGTGGAAGTTTCAGGCTGCTACCATGTGCAAATTTACAAGGTAAGGTCCTGTTTGAGCTTAATTCTTGCTTTGTTGAAACGAAGTAGAATACATTGATGTGGACGATCAATACATGATGGACTATGTTCATCCCTTATCAGTTTCTACACCAGCTTGACGGAAATAAAGTCAATGTCAAAAAACTTAGCTATAGTGTTAAAAAAGCAAATTGTGTCCCGGGGGAAAAATGCCCCAAAAATATGCTACTATTTCATGTCAAGATAACAAGATCATTTTGGATTTAAATGAACATTACAGGAGTTGACACAATTTCCAATGTAATTAAGTGAGAATATGCGCGATCGTCTTTAAGGCTTCATTTTACTGGGCTCAAATTGGTGCTATCTAGTGATGAACAGTAGGGAAGTACAAGATCTATGATATGTGCCTGCACCATAGCACAAAACATGTTCGGAACAGTGTTGAACGTTTCGGAGCGATGGTTTGTTGATGCGATTTTCACATTGTTTTGACCTTGTCACAGCTTTTTTTTTTGGAGGATTTATGAATATTTATTTTGTCTCAACACTTTACATTTTCTTATTAAACATAAAACTGTTCTTTCTCAATTTTCGCTGTAAAAAATGTCCATTTCTTCGTATTTTTGTACTATTTCAGGATTTTCGTGGAAGTATTGAAAAAAGTCATTTTAAAGATAAATTATTAGTGCAAATTTAAAAGTATTAAAAAACTGCTCTTCTAAGGGTAAAACAAGTGTCTCTCTTTCTCTCAGGAGGGAGTTTGTGGAGGGCTGCCGGTCGATCCGTGCTGACAGCATTCCGGGGATCTGCTCTCGGTTCTCTCTCCTCCTGGAGGAGTCTCGTGGAGAGGAAAGTTTTAAAGACCTGTACCGCTTCACCTTCCAGTTCGGCTTGGATTCGGAGCAGGGTCAAAGGTCACTCCAGCGCTGCATCGCCATCGCTCTGTGGCGTCTGGTCTTCACTTTGGACACACCAGCCATTTTGGAGCCCTGGTTGGATTTCCTCAGCCTCAATCCGTGTGGTGTCCGCGGAATCTCCAGAGACACCTGGAACATGTTTCTAAACTTCTCCCAGAGTGTCGGACAGGATCTCAGCAGCTACAGCGAGGATGAGGCCTGGCCGAGCCTCTTCGACTCTTTCGTGGAGTGGGAGACGGAGAGACGGAGAAGGGAACGAGTGGAGGGAGGTGAAAGTGAGACGGGTGAGGACTGTGAAACTTCAAACATGTGATCAGACTTTACTTTTGTTTATGAATTTTGAATTTCTGAGCCTGCCACTCTTGCTCTGCTTCTCCATCCTGATTCATGATTAGTATTTTAATTCTTTTCAGTCTTACAGCATTGGGTAACCCAGTGGATCAATCAAAAAACGTAAATTCCATTAATCCCAATCTCCTGTCGTTCAAATACCTGCGCATCTTTAGATCCTCAGTGAGGGCAACTCTTTAGAATCTGTGAGGCAGCCCATGTGACTCCAGTGGTTGAAGAAATGGAAAAAAAAAGTATTAAAAGAATTCGTCTGTTTCTTTTTCATGAACAATTAAAAAAGGTGTTTGTTTCTCAGTGATGTCTGTTACTTTAATAGGGTTTAACCACTGGAGTCTCATGAACGAAGTCTGCGGTTCAATTGGTCTTTCCGGAGCCAAACACGGGAGTCAACAAAGCTGGAACCTCATATTTATATTAAAACCTTCTCGATTTAATGACACACGTTTATTTAGAAAGCATGAGTGTCATAAATGAATGCTTTATCATTTTTATATTTGGATGAGCTATCTTTTGTGAAGGGGCTCTCATTGAAATGTTTTAAGCACTTTTATTTAAGTTATTGCGATTGTTGATTTGATCTTTTTTTTTAACGTTGACATTTCATCTGGAGCCATTTCGCCTCGCCGATATTTTGGGATTCAACTCGCCAAAGAAAAGGGAATTCTGTCAGCTGCCTACCACGTGTGAACGCTCGCACTCATGCACGAAAGAAAGCGATCTCCGACAAACGGTTGTTTCAGGGGCTTCTGTGAGGTTTATGCTTGTTGTAATGGTTATAATGGACCTCGGATTGCAGTGATGGGTTTACGGAAGCCCTCATTTCTTATGTGCTTCCTGCTCAAGTCTTTCTTCCTTCTGATTTTGTTCCACTCACATCCTCTGATGCAGTCTGTCATCCTGCTATTGGCTCGTATATACTCAACGGTCCGGTGTGAGTGAGTGCGTGAAATACTGATTCATTTGCAGTTGGATGGCTGCTGTGAGCTTTTATTTTGTTTTACAGTTTACAATTTTTTTTTATTCAAATGATTTCAGTCTTTTGTGTCTGGTTTTATATAAATGATGCAGTTTATAATTAATAAAAATGTATTCGAGATTGTGTTTCTTGTGTGTTTTGTTGCATTTCCAAGTACTCCTTTGCCTGTTTAGACTTTTCAGCAAATATATGGCTCCCCTAACCCTACGTCAACCCAGTCGCTGAAAAGCAGGCGGGATAATTGTAGTGACATTGTTTAACACTAGGAAAAAAAAAACCTAAGACACTATGTATATAGCTACGTACAGTGCTCGGCATAAATAAGTACACCCTCTATAAAAAGTATGAATCTAATCAGTAGCTCAATCTCCAAACTTTTCACAAGGCTGAATTTTTTAAAACATTTATTTTACTCCATAACGTAATGCAACCTGCAACAAAAACTGCTACATTTAGCACCATGATTTTTAATGATCGCACCTAGTCTAGGACTGAAATGAACAAGTTTGTGACATAATGCAGCATCTATCTTTTTCCATTCTTCAAGAACAACCTCTTTTAGAGCCTGGATGCAGAGTGATGCTCAACCTGTCACTTCAGAATTCCCCACAAGGGGTTCGATTGCACTGTATGGCGTCACAGGAATTGGTCACTCCAGTTTGGCTTAACTGCAGTGAACTAACTTGCATAGAGATTTTCTTCTAGCCTTCTCATCAGAAAATGCTCCTGTGGAGATGTGGATGGCCTGGACATCTCTAAGATTATTGCACTTTCTTGTTTCTTAAAATTTTGGATTACTTTTGTGTAAATAAATGATTTCCTTACTCAGATTTTGTGACATTTTTCTTCCATGGGGAGTCATTGCCGAGGGCATGATTTAGGAAGGGCTTTTCTTTAAGTAATGCCCTTTTATAATGACCCGTTTGCTGGATGCCTTTTAAATGAAATGTTAAATTCACCTGTGGTTGATTGTTAGTTAAGAGTGGCTTTTGTACCAGGACTATAATCGAGGGATAATTCTTTTGGCCTGAATAGTTTACTGATGTAGTGGGATGTGCTCGTGTGTGTTTGAAAGTTTTTGGTGCTTTACAGTGAAAGCTGAAAATTAAAATGTATATTTGTTTAATTAACCATATTTTCAGGGATAAATCGATGTGTAGAGGAGTACCAACTGCTGTACTGTACTGCACCCAGAAGAGGCACTTGACCAGTAATCTTGAAGAATTCATGATTTGGCAATGGATTGATTGAGCTGTGCCCGACCTTTTTTCGTCAGGCTGCAATCGGAGACTAATTACAATTACGTGACCTCCATGATGACATTAATATACATTTGTCACAGGATTTTGCCATACAAAGACATTACCCCAATAAATGTATATCAAAATATCACGAGCTAACTGAAACTTAATTTTAAGGGTTTACTATAACTGCTAAATCCATTCATTTAAGTCAGTTTTGATTACCCATCCACGATTTTTTAGTTATTCAGATAATATGAAACAATAATGATGAGTTGTTTTTGATTACAGTACGTACTTGTAAAAATAGTTATAAACAAGAAAATAATTTTAATTAATGAATAATCTATGAAACACAATATTTTAATTAAGTATGCGCAATGTACAGTGAACTGAAAGTGTTCAATGACCAAATTGGAATTGCCAACAAAACTCCTTTATAAGGTTTTTTCTTAATTTAAATTGTAATGTATGTAACTGTAACATTAGTTTTGGAAATATGGTGACCGAAATACAAAATCATATAATATGATTTCTGATTTTAGAAAATTTTAGAATAACGTTTAGTTAATAGTTTTCTTCTGCGAGAGGCTGCGTTTATAACATTTTAAAAAAGAAAATATATGCCGCTACCTCATGGGCGGAGACATCCTCGAAAAGTGGCTAATGATTGGGTAGAAAGTCCGAAGTGGAGGCACCCTTCTACTATGATTGGTTCAAACTAAGCGCGCTCAAGTGTGTGGGCGGGAACTGTGGTTTGAGAACGCGCTGTGATTGGTCCATTTTTCTCATGGTTACCAAACCTCAGTGGACCAACAGTATACACGCACTCCATCAAACAGAAGAGCAATATCAACAGAGAAATGCCATGGACTGTAAGTTGAAAGCCTTTTATACCAAAAGCTTTTAGTTTATTGTGTTTATTAACGATTTTGAAGTATATTTAATTGTGTGCGCAGTAGAATTTAATGAATGTCCTGTGTTAGCAGAGAAGCTAGTTTTCAGGTTGTATAACGTACACAAGTAAACATCTGTTTTGGACAGGGTTTCTCTCTGATTAAAAACGCTGTTTTCGGTTTTGTTTTCGTATTTCTTTTGGCAATATTCAATAATCCTCACAAGGTAGTATTGTTACGACAGAACTACTATGTTAAACGTCACGTGTATGACTACTATTTCAGAAGTTTTAGGCCTGTAATAATAAACATTTTCAGAAACGGAAGTATCATTGATTTGTTTTATCAACGAAACAAGAGAAATACAATTAAAATCAATATTTGAAAGAGTCAATCTTTACCAATTCTTCAAGGTAGACGCTCATGTTTGACTCAGAGAACCTGCTGACATTTTCTGCACCTCAGTTCTTATGTTTTTCTGCAAACTTGGGTCCCTTGGTCTTGTTCTCAAGTCTGAGGTATGGCTTTTGGCTCCAACTCTTCCATAAAGACCACTTCTGGCCAGACTTCTCCCGTTTCTCCCAGTTTGGAGCTGATATCGCTGCTGGACATCACCAGCTTTAAAAGGGTTATAAGCTTGATTTGTCTTTGGTCTCCAGTTTCCTTGGCTGACCACTGCATCAACAATTCTTAGTGTTACAATCCTTAACTTAAAAATAACTTTGTGCTGTGCTCAATCTTGTCATGACAAGAAAATGTTATCAGTTGTTTCTGTCTCAGCTCATGACTGAGTTTCAATCTACGTGTGACCTTGATGATCCTTAGCATCTTTACCCTACCATAGTACGATAACATTGATGCTGGTTTGAATTCAAATGCTAGAAACATCAAATATTGGTTTGATTTCGAATTTTTTATAAAAAAAAAAAACAATAATTAATTTCTGCAATATTCTTTGTTTACAGCATTTCACACCTTAAACCGGCCCACACCAAAAAAGAGAACACATTACACCAGTCCTTGCTTCCTTGCATTGGCTTCTCACCAATCTTTTAGTTCCATTAAAATCACAAAGAACTCTTATATCCACTCTTATGAGCCTGGCAGTACCATGATCAAGGTTAAAAACTACGGGCAACAGGGCCTTCTCCGTTTCTGCTGCCAGGCTTTGAAACTCATTGCCATTTAGTGAACACCTGGTTCCAACTATCTCTGTTTTTCAGTCAAAACTAGAAACCTACTTAATTTTTCTAGCTTTTTAAAAGAGGTGTGCTCCATTGATTAGTTGGTGTTGGTATTCTTAGTACTGTTGGTTTTAATTTTTAATTTTTTTTTTATAATGTTGGCTTGTCAAAGGCTGTGGTTAAATATTTATCATTGACCTATAAAAAGAAATGGCAAACAGAAACGAAAATGTCTTCAAGATTAAAAATCATAGAGAAACAGGGGTTTGTTTATGCTAATGATAGTAAAAATTGTTATTTGTTATGACCGCTCCTTTTGCAGGTAAACGGTTTACCCTAGCAACCATATTTTCTGAACTCCATCTCAGCTTAGGTAAATGATAGACGCGGGGGATAGTTTATATACTGTATAGTGACAAAGAGAATATTTATTATGCCACTAACCACTCCATAGCAACTTGACTGTTTACCTTACCCACCATAAAACAATCATATTTACATTGCTAATATTGACTTGAGGAACTTTGTGTAGTGACTCTTCCATAGCAACCAAAAATGCTACCCTGGCAACCATTCCATTTTGCTAATGAAATACTTTTAAATAGCACTTTTACAAGCCGTCATCACAGTTTTTTTGCACACACTTTAGCATCTAGTTGGTGTTAATGTTCACAATTTTCCTGTTGTGATTTTAAGTTTTTTACTTTTCTCAGTACAGCCCTTTGGGCAGCTTACTGTAACAAATGTGCGTTATAAATAAAACTTACTTGCTCAACAGGTACCATACACATCAAGAACATCACTAATCAATTCAGAATAAAATTAGTTGTTATCGTTTTGCCAGCCCTATAATCAATAAACATATTAGCAAAAGTATTTACGTAGGGCCTAAGCCACATTTTGTACGCTTGTGGTTGTGAAAGTGAAGTTGTTTGAAACATCTGAATTCGTTAAAAAGTCATTAAAATCATTTTCTAACAGACTCGGGTATAGTTTTCCTTCATGCTAAACAAAGAACATCACTATTCAACTTTTTTCTATTCCAACCCTTTTCAGCTTTCTGTGAATTATCAGTGAAATCTCTTATTCTTCTCTGTTTGCTCGTCCATCTCACTTTACACTTTCTTCCTTTTTTCCTTCTTCCTCTTCCCTTCTCGTCTCTAGTGACCGGATGCTGTGATTGAAAAACAGCTCATGTAAGATCCACATTTGTCTTGTCTGTCTGATGTATTCTTCAGTCTGTCACATCTATAAGACTAAACACTTGTTTTTCTAGTTGTCATTGCTAGACAAAGAAGTAAAAGAGCCAATAAAAGAAGGAACATCGATACATCATGATTCCATTTTTGCATCTATGAATTTATTTGTAATTCTGAATAAATAAATGAATAAAATAGATTGCGTTAGCGTCTATCCTCATGATTGACTGACTGTATTTGTGTTGTGTGCTCTGCAGGAGCTCAGGAGGAGCAGAGGAGGAAAACACTCCTCCGCTGATGTGAAGCTGGATGAATATTTAATCAATCTTCAGCACAAAAACAGGTTTGATGACACCTAGACACAACCATGCAAACAGGTCAGATAACGCTAAAATAGGTTAACCGCTATCTCCGGCAGAACGCAAAGACTTTAGTTACATGCTAACGGTTTGACCTCACGAGTGAAGACTGTTATGAACAGTTCATGAGTAACTCTGAAGTATCTCAGTTCTCTGCACCTTTATAATATTTGAAAAAGTAATGTATTGTCAAGCAGTCTTACATTGAATAACCTGATTAGGTTTCTATTGTGTGTTATATATTTATGGAACATCTTTGACTTGTTAAACCAGAGAACATTTTGTTTTAAGGGTGTCAAGGTGAACCAAAAAATGTTTTACTTTTATGTTAGAGCCACCATTGAAGTGACTTGAGTTACAGATAACTCAACTCCGCCTTCATTCTTTCTTACATCATCCTACAATTGGATAAATGAAGCACGTTACACCGAATGGCTGTGTCCCAATCCAGAAGTGTGCATCCTCCAGAGTGCGCATTTTAAGACCACTTACGTCACAACGGTGCGCCAAGGCCGTCTCATTTCAGCAAAACTCAAAGGCTCCTTAATGTTAATGCAGTGTTAATGCAGCCTTCG
>SRMA01025939.1:162074-190950 GCA_007224835.1 Danionella cerebrum
TGGTGGTGGTTATAAATCCTGTAAAGATATCGAGATATATATCGTATATCGAGATATAGCAAAATATGCTAAAATATAGCTTCATATCGCCCAGCCCTATCTCAGCCCAACAAATTTCCACTGAGCCAAAGTCCAAAAAAAAGTTTTCTTTTTTTGGACTAGATGGCTCTCCGGTGTTGAATGGTTGCTCGTATAGACCATTATGCGTGAAGTTTCTTTTCTTGGATTATGTTTTTTTCTCGATGCGATTGTGGTTATGGTTCTAAAGTCTTGACTAACAATATATTCATCACATAGCTCTATTTTCTTGATCTTGCTTCATTATTATATGTTTGCTTTGAAAACTGGCAGCGTAAAGTAATTGGAAGCACCCCGTTTATCAGTACAGTGGTACCCCGAGATACGAAACTAGTGCGTTCCAGGGTGACGTTCGTATGTCGAACAATTCGTATCTCGAAGTAAGTTTTACATGTAAAATGTCTAATCCATGCAATGGCTCTCAGAAACAACAGTATAAGTTGATAAAAAATGGAAAACCAGAGAAAAACAAAATTTTTTCATGTGTACACAAATGTGAAACCTTACCTTGAGAGTGAGGCGAAGTGTCGGAGGAGGTGGAACAAGTGGCGGAAGACATTACGGCACTATGTATGAAAGTTTCTCGAGATATTTCACAAATGACTAACACCAACATGGTTTCAAGCACAAGCGGAGAGAATACAGAGCGTGTGAGAAGGGATGTAGAGACGCTTCGGAGAACACGTCGCTGGGTTTCTCTAACTTGCGCTACAGAACAGCACTTTCCACTTTATAAACAATATTTTTTTTTTACGACACCTTGACTCTAATATTTGTTATAGCACATTATTGGTAATCTATACATAATGTTTCGCTCGATTTAAAACTGATTTAAAGTGTTTTAAGGCGTATCAGCCCCTCAAAGAACACTTTCTTCAAAGGGAGAAAGGAGCGCAGCGCGACGTCAGACAAACAAGTGGAATAGAGCAGAAATGTTTGTTATTGTTCGTATCTCACATTTTTCTTCGTATCTCGAAGCAAAAAAAATGCCGCGAGACCTTTCGTATCTCAAACATTTTGTAGCTCGAAGAATTCGTATCTTGGAGTACCACTGTACATAGTAAAAATACTGTTTGTAAGCAATGTACCGCTTACATCTACCACGATAGTGGGGGTCAGAGATTTAAAGTGGTCTGAAGGTAAGAAAAAAAACATTTAGATGAGGCAACCAAAAAAGTAATGAAACAGAAAAGGTAGCTGATCACTAATTAGAAATGGTTTTCAGCAAATGTCTTTACTGCTCATTTTCCTGCATCCTATTGTCTGTGCTAATGCAAATATTTTTCATTTTTAGAGCATTGCGAAGACTGCAGAAGAAGGAGCCTAGACAGGCAGAGCTGGAGCTGTTGGAGCAGGGCTTCAATCTTTACATAAACGGAGCTCACATTAGCACCGCAAACCCACCTCAGAATCGGCGATCTATCAGGAAATGTTCTCAACCTTCAGGAGACACCCATACCCATGCTCAGAGGAACACACACACAGCAGGTAAACACAAAGTTTTATTGCCAATACGTAAACTCTTTGCTTTGATCTAACAGTATACATTGTGTTCATTTCCTTTTTCATAACGTCAATTGTACAGAAACATTCAGCATTTGGACAGTGAAACGGAAATAGTTATCAAACCCCTTCTGAACAGGGCTGTCGAATGTATAGTTGAAGACACCTATCAGCCCCCTTTGAAGTTCCCCACTGTGTAGATCTCTTTAAATGTCCTGATAATGCTTCTCACTGCAGGTTCTGACACTTGAAACTGTTCTGATAAATGTGTGTATCATTCTTTGCGTCATCCTTCTTGATGGAGTATATTAATCGCTGGTAAAGCTATATGGGGTCAATAAGTCTATTGATTGTTCAAATGAAGAAATAAAGCTTTTATTTACTAATAATATAAAAATGGCACAAAACAGAAAGTGAGATGGATGATAACTAATACTAGGGGCTAATGTTTGTGAACAAGTTTTGGCTTGTAAAAGTGGTGTTTCAAAGTATTCTTATAAGCAAAACGGAAGGGTTGTCAAGGAGTCATAGACCTAATACAAAGTTCCCCATGTCAACCTGAGTAATATAAATCGACCCCTTATGTTTCTATGATTTTATTTTGCTGAGATAGTGATTGGTTGCAATGGTAAATATCTTTGCTATGGAAGGGTCAGTGACATATTTTTCATTGTCACTATAAGTTATATAACCCAACCCCCATGTCTTTATTATAGAGTGCGTAAAAAGGGGTTGCTAGGGTTTAAAGTTTGGTTGCTAGGGAATTTTCAGTGAAATCATAAAAGTTTTAATTTGTTACTATGATTTACATAAACAAACACCCATTTTTCTATCGTGTTTCATCTTGAAGATATTTCTGTTGTTTCTTCCTATAATACCATTATAAGTCACTAGATATTTTTTTTACCTCCTTTAGAGCCTTTTTTGTACGGTAATTGGAATCCTCTTGCTTAGACTGAAGACTTCCACAGGTGTGGTCTGTTAGAAGTTTATATGAGCTTCTCAGTTTGAGTTACAGTTTTACAAAGTTTCACCCCATGTTAAGTCAATGGAAAATGTCCCGGAATTCTCATCCAGAAACCAGCCATGAAAAGAAAAAGCAAACCAAGCCAGACCAGTTTGGATTTCTTTAAGCCAAAGATATTCAGCCTTTTAAAAGTGTAGATTTTCAAATAGTAACAAAATGTTTATGCAGTGGCACACATTCACACTTTATCTCACCTTCTACAATGATCTTCCACACAGACTCCTCCAGATCGAGCACAGAACCATTCGTTTTGGATAAAGCCAAACAGAGGAGCCAAACAGCACCAGAGAAAACCCAGCGGCGGCGATGGGTGCAGGTGCGCACACTGTCCATGCTGTTAACTGTATGTTGGTAAAGGCAAGCATCTTTGAGCTCTCTGATTGTTCTGCAGGAATCTGTTTATATCTGCACTGATAAAGGAAGTGAAGTGAAGGTTTCACCAGAGCACAGATACTCTGATGACTTCGAGCTTTATGAGAGCATGGATATGGAGGTTAGTGTCTGGAGTAGTTCTTGTATCTGTGAAATGTCAGTTATGAGACTGGCTGTACGCACATGTTTGTTTTCTTTTGAGTTTAACAAAACGATTGAAAATAAATGTAAAGGCTGGAATAAAGGCATTTGATGCTGATCATGCTTTCCCTTAAGCCACATGTTCAAAGGAGCAACTAACTCTTGTTTTTTGTGTCTGAAGTCACCCGGTGAGCTGGAGCCTGTCGACCGGGTTCTGCTCAACGCTGACCAACTGAAGGTGAGCGTACAGAGTTAAAACCTCAAAATGAATGTGATCCACACCAGAACATTGACTTTGCATGTGCTAAAAGTAATATGTGAGACAGCACCTGTGGTTTGGTAGATGGTGAGCTTGGAAGGTTTGAGTCCTGACCTTCTCTCATGCTTATCTTTTTCTTTCTCTTTCAACTCATAAAGGCTGAAAAGCCAAAAAGGTCTTTTAAAAAGTAGTTTGAAAATTAAACGTGTGTTTTAATAATGGTAATTGATGGTCTCAGCTGCATTTAGATGTCAGTTTGTACCTAGAAAACTAGTTTTTAATCTGCATAAATTATCGATTTGAGAAATATTTAAGGGGGGTGTGTTGTATTATGCAAAATCTACTTTATTGAGCTTTATGTTGTTATAATGTCAGTCCCTCATTAAAAAAGCACCTGAATCGTGACTTTGAATCATTCATGAATATTTGAGTAATCCTTGAATCTCCTGCGGAAGACATTGTGGGGTGCTAAAACGCTGTTTCGCGAAGCCCCGGCCCTTTTGCGTAGCTCCGCCTCTGTCCCCCGTCTGCTGCTGCAACACTCCTCCCCCTCTTGCTCCGGCAAAGACTCGCGTCTACGGCTGAGGGAGCTACTGTTAGCAACAGTCGGTCTCACTACGTGTGAACGAAGCTCCTCGTTCAGAGTGCTTTTCTCTATAGTTCTTCGGATTTAAAAATATGACTTCTACGAGGAGAAGTATGTTTTGATGCCAAGGAGAGAGCCCTCTCTTTACGCTTCCCAAGGATGACACTCTTCATCAAAAATGGTTAAAAAGCTTATGTATTATTTCATATCAAAACATAGTTTCATTATGATGCATATTTTTAATTTCCTAGTAAAATGCTGCCACAAAATGGTGTAAATTTACAAGAGGATATTTACCAAGCAGACACGTCTTGAAAAAGTCTCTGTACTTGCTCCGGTTCTGCCAAAAACTCACTTTCTGGGTCCGACGTAGGATCGTGTGGATAAACTTGTACAATATCCTCCGTTACCATTTTGCAAAAACATGATTTTAATGTTTCTACTATGAAAATGTAGCGGCGCTCTGAAAATGAAACAAATGGTGGCAGTGCGCATTGAGTATAACGCACTGAAGGGGGCGTGTCGGAAAGAAGGAGGGGTCTCTGAAAGAGACAGGTAAATATCAGGGCGTTACGCGCAGCCAAGACAAATTTCTATGAGGTTGTTTATGACAAATACAGTGATTACAATCCAACTGTAGGTAAAATTGTTTCTTGGGTGTGCTATAAAACAATACTATCTACCCTGAAAAACATATAATACCCCTCCTTTAAAGTAAGTTTTTCCTGAAGGAAATACGTGGGTGCTGGTGGTTATTGCACATTACATTGATCTGTAATAATTGTGTGAAATCATGAAAATTTACGGGCTCAAACTTACATAATTTATATTAAGCCTGTTGTCTGGATAAGACATTCCCGTTAAATATATACCATAAGAGACATAATGATATATGAATGTATAAAATTCACGTGATTTATAGAAAGTGCAAAAATTATTTAAACCAAATTCAGGCACTCATGTGGTGGTGTTGATTGCAATAATTTTAGAACAAATTATTACAACTAAGAATTTGTTTGGTAACTTCAGTGACCTTTGACCTCCACACACAGAAAAATCCAATCATGAAAATTTATTTTTAGGGAGCCTAATTCTCTAGACACAAACACAACAGCAACTTCAAACTGCATGTTTTGGAGAGTTCAATCTTCTAGGGTTTTCATACTTTCCCTTTTCTAGATATGACAGACACCAATGGGAAAGCAGAGGAGATTAAGAAATAGTTTGTGCATTGCTCATTGTATCAACAGTAAAATACACTGAACAAATATATAAACGCAACACTTTTGTTATTGCTCTCGTTTTTTTATAGTATGAACTCAAAGGTCTGAAACATTTTCCACATACACAAAATAACCATTTCTCTGAAATATTGTTCAAAAATCTGTCTAAATCTGTGATGATGAGCACTTCTTCTTTACCAGGACGATCCATCCCACCTCACAGGTGTGCCATAGACTGGCCACAAGAACTCTGAAATCTTCAGTTGTATCACACAGCACAATGCTACAGAGTTTTGCGGCAGCATGTAGTTGTCATGCTTTATTTCTGAAATCAGTGACGTCATCTGGTATCTTGGCAGTTAAAGGGTAAAAATACCGGATTTTTAAAGCTTGAGACTTATGCGAAAAATGGAATAAAATATTGGACTGATAATTTTTTACAGTAGTTGAACAGCCATGAACAATACAAAAAGTGTAGTAAATTTGCCCAAAGTGTATTTTTGAGTTTTTTTTTTTTTTTTTTTTTTGTTTTTTTTTTTTTGTATAATCGAGTTTGGAGAAACTAAGAAAAAGTTGTGATCAAACTTCATTTTCCAACCAGCCTATTCCTTTTTGGGGTCCCGACTGTCTGTCGGTTCCTTTCTGGACAGATCACCAGTCCATCGCAGGGCAGCATTCACTCACACATTCACACCCAAGGGGAATTTAGATTTTTCCATTAACCTAACCGCATGTTTTTGGGATTGTGGGGGAAACCGGAGTACCCGGAGGAAACTCACACAAGCACGGGGAGAACATGCAAACTCCTTCCATGATGGTCACTAGCAAGCCTCGAACCGATCGAAGGCCACACTCCTATCCACTGCGCCCACCAAACTGTAATCTCCAACAACAAAAAATCTTTTGCATTCAGTTTTTTTTACTATTTTTTTGAGAAGTCTCTGGGTTATTTTTTTTATTACAAAATGGAGAAGGATCATAATCAAATCATGCTATTATTTGTTTCCACAAACTCCAATCCTTTTTTACAAAGTCAGGAGGAGCATGACTTGAAGTTCATCAAAATTTCTTATAATTGTTCCTTATTCAGGATGGGTACAAGAAAGCAGGTTGTTTTGGAAGGTTGTTTTAAGTCAGCCGTGCCAGTCATTCTTGGAGGACTGTAGTACCAATTTTCAACCTACTTCAGTACACACCAGTTCAGCCTCAAACAAGCTAAGAGAACTTGAAGTTTAAATCTAGGGTTGAACACATTGCTGATGTTTTGGAATTTTTAAAAGAACTTCTGTAGATTATAGACTGTATATATTTAATTAAGTGTCTTTCTAGTTGTATTTTCCACAATGTTAAAGTAAATAGTGTTCAGGAATTTTTTTTTTTAATTTCCTGTTATTTTGAAGGTTATCATATACCGTAAAAACCGTAAAGAGTTAATACATTAACTTCCTTTCCTCAAACCCATGTGTAATAGTTACAGATAATGTGTTGTCTCTCAGGCTCTCCGGCGCAGTTTGGAGGTGAGTGTCAATGGTGGCAGTCGCGATTCAGCTGGAGAGGAGTCAGAAGAGGAATGGATCGAAGAGCAGATAGAAAGAGAGGAGAGCAATGAAAGCCTTCCCGAACTTTCACTTTCTGTCCAAACAGCCAACCAGCCAATAAACAAGCAACTTCACAACAATGACATCATCATGCTGGAATTTGGCCCCTCCTCCCAAAGTGAGTTTAAAAAATAAAGTTAGCATGGACTTTTGAGGAAACAAATAATTACACAACATGGTGACTCCAATTATTCCATTTTGGCTACTATTGGCTTGTTTAGAGGCTCACCGCTGCTTGAACGTTGGTCATCATCGTTTCTCTCATCAGATAATTTCCATTTGAGCTGACCTGATGAACATTTGAACATTAGGTTTTTGATCAATATTATGTTTTCAGGTGGTCGAAAGATCGAACGCTCTCTCTCAGCTAAAAGAAAGGAAAACATGGAGTCTTACATCCCAACCAAAACTGTCGGTAGGAGAGCAAGTGGGAATCCATGTAGAAAGGAAAAGACACGTAAGCAGTCACTTCGCATTATGACCAATCCTAAAATAGAAGATGTATTTTAGCAAAAACTGTTATTTCGTTTGAAAAATGATAACTAGACAACTAGCTCTCATTACCACCAGGTAGCGATATGACTGAGACCATATTGTTGTCACACATGCCCAGTTTGATCAAAAAGTACTACAGACTTTTCAAAACTTATTGTAGGTCTTGGTTCCGTACATACGTGTTCCAAATTTCAAAAAAGTCCTTCAAACACACTCCCAACTGTAAATAATGGGAGAAAATGGGACATGCCATGTTGCTACTAGGTGGTGCTATAATTGGTGTTCCGTTAAATTTGCTCATCCATGGATTCTTAACACATTGGCAGATTTGAACCCAGTCAGACATTGCATGGCTGAGTTATTGGCAATGTCCTGTTTATGGAACAGAAAGCACACAGTTTCGAAATAAAACAAAGTCAAAAAGGCTTCGCAATTGAACATCCCACAGGCCTTAGGATAAGACTGGTGGAGTTTGGAGATAAACAGATTAAATGTCTTTGCAAAAGTGGCCAAGCTAAAAAGCTTGAATTACCAAGTTCCTGTCGAGTTCAGAAACACAGTAAATATTACTTGTTTTTAAGTCTTGGTACCCTACACATTTGAGCTGAATTTCATTTGCATACAAAAAATTATTACAGCTCCATAACAAACATGAGTCATGAGGTGACTGTTTTAGAGCCATTTTTCCACACCCACTTTTCAAACCACATTCAGTTCTGACGTGTGTGACATTTTATTCTATTTGAATAGAATAGCTTTATCGAAACAGCCCTGCGTTCTCACCTGGGTTTTCAAATCATCAGGAATGTTTTGAGTACTGGAAAGTGCTAAAGGTTAGCGAATCAATTAACAAATAAACGAAAGTGAAACTTTTTTTATAGACCATCACAGTCGAGTGGAGCGCCCCCTGTCAGCAGCTCGTAAGGTGGTGGAGGAAAGGGATTCAGAGGAGACTGCCCTCGGGGTGTTTAAGGCTCTACAAAAAGAAAACACAGATCGCCACAAAAGGCACTCTCTGGTAGATAAGAGTTCAGCCTCTCAACGGACCACAGTTACAGAACATTTTATCTAAATCCCAAACCCTCACTTTGACTCTTTTCATGTTTTTAAGGGGGAAAGCGAGCGGGAGGAGGATGGTGTTCATGATGGATACGGGGATCAGTATCGCGTTCAGAGTGCAATGCGGAGAATCGCTCTCATGGAACCAAGGTAAATCTTTAAGTGTTTGCACTCCAACTGGCAAGCACCACTTTTACACAACAGAAAGAACTAGATGCTAAAGTCTTTGATGATAAAACTTTGATGTTGGCTTCTTAAAGGGCCATTTAAAAGTATTTTTACTAGCAAAATGGAATGGTTGCCAAGGTAACATTTTTTTGGTTGCTATGGAGGCATCAGTAACATAATATCATGTTCCCCTTGTCACAAAGTGTAAACCAACAACCATTTTCATTCAATCATTTTCCTACACTCTTATTTCTTTTTTGGGGTCATGGGGGTCTGCCATTGCCGATCTCCAGCTCACATTGGGCAAGAGGAAGGGGTACACCCTGGCAAGACGACAGTACATTGCAGACCAACAACCATGACTTTACCAGAGTTCAGAAAATTTGGTCAGGAGGTCAACATCGATATACATATATTTTTTTTATTTGTTACAATGATTTGAATAGACAAACCCCAATTTCTCTGTGAGGTTTGATCTTGAAGACATTTTCGTCCAATTTATTTTCAATGGCCATTATAAGTCAATGGTAAAAATTTTACTATTTCTTGAGCCGAGGGTTGAAATGTTTTTGCAAAGACTGCTAACCTTCTCAATTGTGGCAGGTTTGTAATTTCTATGAGGTTCTCAGTTTTACCCCATTTCAAGTTAATGGAAATTTCCCAGAATTCCTATTGTGGTATCAGTCAGACCAGTGTAAATTTCTAACGTGAATATAAATATTAAAAGCAGATGTCTCAAACTTGCAGCCCGATAATTTGTGGCCCGATGAAAGTTTAATGTTAGTTCGGCCCGCGAGTTTGATATAAAAGGAACTATCTAGTGATTTGTTTGGAGCTGGACGAAACTACCAATCACGATAGATTATGTGGCTCTCAGGGCGTGTGTGGCTCGTTTCTATTGGACACACGCAGACATTCGACTATATGATATAAGGCGCGACGCCTATTCCATCCATTGGATAAGCCAGAAGCCAAAACGCGGAGACAAGGTTCCCCACACACACATGCACCTCAGAACTTTAGCTCGCGTTTAAAACGCTTTAACATTTTTTCTAAAGTTGCTTCCAGCAAAACATTTCAAGTATACATTTACACACTTAATATGCGGTCTCTCTTTCTCAGAAAAATAAATCAAGTGATCCTTATGTGGCTGGATACATAAATCACATGTCCTTCTTCAATAACAGTCCCCCGGTAACCCGGACCCATTTTAGGGTTGCACCTTTGATGCGGTCTCTGTGCGTCAGCTCAATGCTTGATTGAAATTGACACCAAGTGCAATTATTTATATTATATATATATATAATATACAGACCCTAACATGTCTTTTTCAAGCATGGGATGAAGAGAATGGTTGTTGATGAACACAGACTATTTCAGGAAAAGTGGGAAATGCAGTATTTCTTTGTTGAGCAAAGGGGCACCCTAACATGTCTTTTTTTGTGCAAAAAAAAAAAAAATATATATATATATATATATATATAAAGAGGTTTGAAAACAATGGAAAACACGTCTTGGTAGAATACCCAATTTATCGCTCCATTAGGAGAAGATGCCTGACTGGACGAGATCTGAAAGAAATCCATGCAAAATGGTTAATTATTTTTTTACTGAGTTCAGACTTATGCTGGGAATTATAACTTGGATTGGACATTTGAAAGTTTTAAACTCATTTAATGAGCTTTTAAATTGAAATGTTAGCAAAAGTTTCAGAATAGAGATCAGATAACAAAATAAAGATGCTGTCATGGCTTTAAAAAGGAAAGAAAGAAAAATTTGAATTTTTATAAAATGTTTTTATTTTGGAAAACTTGATGCGGCCCAGCCTCACTCACATTCTGCCAATAACTGCCCCTGGGTTAACTGAGTTTTAGACCCCTGATCAAGAGGTTGTGGTAGTTTTTTTTTTTTTCGTCCTGAACTCAGAATGTAGCTTTATGTTAAAGGTATACTGCAGAGCCTGATTTGTTTCATTATTGTTGTAAGACTGTTCATCACATTACAGATTTCAGTGTATCGAGAAGGATTTGCTTATATGTACTGTGGAAGAGAACTTTTTCATAACTCATCAGCATAAACAAAAGCTGGTTATAAAAATGTACTCTTTCATGTGTACTCTTATTTACAAGTGACTCGTTCTTGATGCTGAATAAACCTTAATGTGATGAAGTGTAGAAAGGATGGGTATAGCTGTGTGCAGAAATGAAGGTTAAAGGGCAGTATTTGCAACCACGTGAATGCTTTGTGCTTTTTCTATTGATGACTACGAATGCCTATCCACTTTTCAAACCACAAAAGTATTTAAAGATCAACATTAACGTATCTCTCTTTCAGGCAGCAGAAATGTTTGCTAAAGGCTCTAGAAAAGATTGATGCTGATGATCAGACTAATAACATGGACAGCAGCAGCAGCAGCTTCTCTCCCACTGTAAGTTCATCCATTACATGCATCACTGAGAACTGCTGAGCAATGTGGAAAGCTCTCCTGCCACTAAATGATATGAATAATGTTTTGTTTTTTTTTGGTAAAACTTAGTATGTGTAAAGTATAAAAATGGTTATGCAAAGATACCAAACATTACATTTTCCTTGAGACATTTCCCCAATAAAGGACAAAACCTAAAGAGTACATCTTTCCCAATAGACTGGACTGGTCCATCCATTGTCAAATTGGATCAATTTTATTTATAGATGCTACAATTTCATAGAAATTATGTCAAGTGGCTACAAATTATAAACAAAAGTCTTTAGTTTCTTCTGCATTTCTAGCATGGAATAGCCTTTTCTCGCAAGAATAGACTGCCGAGTTTCAAATGAAGTTTTTTTTTTCTGGCCATTTTGAGTGTTTTATCGACCCCACAAATGTGAAGCCCCAGATACTCAACCTGCTCAAAGGAAGGTCAGTTTTAATGCTTCTCTAACCTCCTCCTTTATGGGCCTATGTAGATATTGTACCAAAAAACAGACATTTGCCGCTAGAAGTCATTCGCCATACTATCACTGTATAGAGCATATTTCAGATTAGTTTATAGTTATCTTTATTGAGAAAAAAAGTTTTTAAGTGACCCAAAATTTTGAATGATAGTGTATATTTTTCTAAACGTAAGGGTCACAGGTATTTATTTGGTATTGTTAAATTACAAAAAGAGGCTAAATACTTAATATTTTGACTGTGATCGTATTCCAGCGGAATCCCTCTCTGTCAACATCACTACAGCAAGACGCTTCACAGGTGACTCCTGTGTTCTACATCACCATGGAGATCCTGTCTAACTGGGGTCACATGACTCAGGTTGGGCTCACAGAGGTTCAGTTCTTTTGCCCGCAAAACCGCAAACTTTACGTGTCCCCACATGACCTGGATATTCGGAATGCCAATCAGCCAGGGAACCTTTCTTCTCTCGTCAATGGGAAAACCAAAGTGAGTAAGGGTGTGAAGACAACATACGTGTTCATGAGTATTGATATATGCTGTGGCCTGATTTCATTGGCTTTATTGATCATTATTGATTGCAATATGTTATTTAAAACTCTCAGCTTAGGTTATACTGCTCTATGTTTGCTGCTAGCTCTTAAATTAGTAGAGTTAATTGAATTAAAAAAAAAAATAGATAATTCATGGTTAACCGTGTCAGATTTTCTGTCCTGAACTCTAGTAAACTCTTTTAAAGAGGTTGTGGAAGTCCGTTTATGGTCAACAAGTAGTTTTTATCCCGATTTCGAGTAATCTCTCAAAATGTTTAAGTTTAGTAGCAGAATAACAGTGCTGATGTCATCTGTCACAAGGCTCTAATCTACGCTGTAGTAAACTAGTATCAAGAGGTAGAGGAAGTCCGTTTATGGTCCTTGGGAAACAGAGGTTCTGTCATGCATTTTGGGATACTGAAGAATAGCTGGAAGTCATGGTAAACCAGTGTTAGATTTTCTGTCCTGAATTCTAGTAAACTCTAGAAGAAGAAGATGTCCATTTATGGTCTAGTTTTTGTCTTTACATTTTGTAAACTCCAAAGAGATAATGGAAGGCCATTTTGTTTTTCTTTCCAGATTTGTAGTAGTCCTTCAAAAAAGTTTGTGGAAATAATGTTTTGCTCAAGTAGAAGGGTTTCTGTCCTGAACTCTGTTAAACTCTCAGGTGTCCCATTTATGATCATCAGGAAGCAGTGTTTCTCTACTGTGCGTTACTCTGTTTAATTTTTTTTCATTGTGAAGTTTTAAAATCAAATCCAGCCAGGTTTATTGAATAAGTATCAGTTAAATACAAAACAAACTAAATTGTTTTTGATTTTGTATTTCTTGACTAGACAACTAAGGAACGCCACATGTGGTCATGTGCATTTCACCCACCGGTGCAGCTGTATTTTATCATCAGGAATGTAGAAAGATCTCCAAAATTCATCATCTCTCGAATGAAGATCTGGAATTATAACCACAGCCTTAATGTAAGTACAGCTCATAAAATGTCAATGGAAATAAGGATATCAGTCGAATACGGGTGTCTTCCTCTCCGAGATGCTGCCGATACATATTTTCAGGATGTAGTGTGGAACATGAAAAACCAACACGTATAACTAAAACTCATCCAGCAGCATTCTGATTCGTTTAATGTTATCTGTCTTTATCGATCACCTTTTGATTTTTGAGCACCTAGATAACAATGGTTCATCTGAATGTGTCTGCGTCCAATGTAGAACTTTTAGAGGTCCATAAATCACCCATTTGCCCACTTTCTTAATGGTGGTGAAATCACCCACAAGTAGGCACTTAAATTAGCTTGATTTGTTCTGACCAGAGTGATTTTTGTAGCAAATACAGAGTAAACTAATGTAAATGCAACGAAGAGCTATTGTTCTTGGATAAAGAGACGTGTCAGCCATGAAAAGGTGTATGTGTGACGTTTCATGTGTGTATATGTAGAACAGTTGGAGATTAGTGGTAGGGATTAGCTGAGTTTAGCTCCCCCTCACCATTGCTCCTTCACTCTGATCGCTCCTCACAAAGAGATGACCACGCTTCCTGTGAGCAGTTCATTGAAACCCAGGGAATCATTGGAAAGGTCTCATTTTTGCCTTCAAATGAGGAGAAGTTGTGAGTTTGTGTCATACTCTTAATTTTGAACTAAAGAATGTGTGAAAATGCGGTTGGTTTACTTGAATTGAATGATCTAGCGTGCTAAATGATGGCTGCTGTTACCTACTATTTGGACTTTCCCTGAGTTTTAGAAATCACAAAATTTGTAGTTGAGTAGAACTGCAATTAGATAATTTTAAAATTTCAAAGTATGTTTTTCTTTAAATATTATATCTTGACATAATTTCTTTTTATTGAATTTTGTCCGTAGTGTAGGAGTATTCATATTGTTTTGGTTTATTTGGATGCAAATTAGGAGGAAAAGTTAACATTTACTGGGTTTTTTTTCATACTCCAAAACTTTACATCACAATCTTTATGTCTGCTACCAAAAGCCAAAGTAGTGTTCTTCGTCTTTGCTTTAGACAAAAAAAAATCTCCTCCAAGAACGTTTCAACTATAACCACCAAACATTGCCCTGACATCCAAATTAGTCTGACCTCAGGCTGCTATCTCTTTTCAGAGAGACCAGATTGAGATGGTTTAGAGGAGGGATAGTGGTTATATTGTGTCGCAGGAGAGGAATCACACAACAAGGTTTTCAACAGAAAAGTTCCCCGGAGGGTGGATTTATTAAAAGTGATGAGTGGAGTGCTCGTGGCTGGTGCAGTCTTCAGGTGCTCGGTGCTCGTGTCCTCTTCTTCTTTAGTGCTCTTCCCAGTCCCAGATGTGCTCTCATGCTCGGTGCTTGAATAGATCGGTGTGGTAGGGGATATTGCCGTCTTCTAGCTGTCACGGGCTGTCTGGAGGTAGAGAGAGAGAGAGAGAGGAGTTAGCGTCTGCACTCTTCGGAGCTTCTTCTCAGTGTGGTGGTTCTCTCTCTCTCTTTTAAGCTGCCGCGCTGATGAGGCGCGGCTGTTCCTAATTCGCCCTTGATGGTGGGCGCCAGGTGTTCCGGATTTATGCCAGGACCGCGCTGATCGGGATGGACCTCCGTCACACTCCCCCCCCCCAAGCGTTGTTCTGGCGGGTCCTGAAACGCATCACAGATGGATTAGGGATTAAGGGTGGGTGGGGAGTGACCCCCGACAAACCTGCATATCCGGCCCAGATCCGGGATAGGCCGTCTGCGTTGGCGTTGTCGGCCCCGGCCCGATGACGGACTTCAAAGTGGAAGTCCTGGAGCGCAAGGAACCAGCGGGTCACCCGAGCGTTGGTCTCTTTCGCTCTGGCCATCCACTGTAATGGGGCGTGGTCTGTCAGGAGGGTGAACCGCCGGCCCAGGAGGTAATATTTTAGCTCCAGGACTGCCCACTTGACGGCCAGGGCCTCCTTTTCGACGGCCGCGTACCGGGTCTCGGCCGGGTTCAGCTTCCTGCTGATGTAGATCACAGGGTGTTCCTCACCTTCCTGTACTTGGGACAGGACGGCTCCCAACCCTGTGTCGGAGGCGTCGGTCTGTAGCAGGAAGGGGCAGTTAAAGTCAGGCGCTCGGAGTACCGGTTCCGTGGTGAGCGCCTGCTTTATGCTCCGGAACGTCCCCTCCAGTTCCGGAGTCCATTCGATCTTCTCCGGCTGCCCCTTCCTGGTCAGGTTTGTCAGGGGGGCGGCTAAAGAGGAGAAGTTGGGGATAAAACACCTATAATATCCCGCCAACCCCAGGAAGGCTCGTACCTGGGTTTTTGTGGTGGGACGAGGTGCCTCTTGAATGGTTTGGACCTTCTTGTCTTGGGGCCGGATCACTCCCCGTCCCACGCGGAATCCCAGGTACGACGCGTCGGCTTGGGCAAGGTGACATTTGCGGGGGTTGACGGTCAGCCCAGCTCCCCAGAGCTCCGTGAGCACCCTCCGCAGACGGTCCAGGTGGTCGTCCCATGCCTCCGAGTGGATGACCACGTCATCCAGGTAGGCCGCGGCGTAGGGCTGGTGTGGGCGGAGCAGGACATCCATCATCCTCTGGAAGGTTGGAGGGGCTCCATGAAGGCCAAACGGGAGACGACGGTATTGCCAGTGGCGTGGAGAAGGCGGTCTTGTGCCGGTCTTCTGCGGCCACTGGCACCTGCCAGTAACCCTTCGTTAGGTCGAGGGTGGATATATAGCGGGCCCGTCCCAGGCGATCCAGGAGCTCATCCACCCGGGGCATGGGGTAGCCGTCAAACTCAGAGACCTCATTTAACCGGCGGAAGTCGTTGCAGAAGCGGAGGGTGCCGTCGGGTTTGGGAACCATTACGATGGGACTAGACCACGGGCTCCGGGACGGTTCAATTATCCCCAACTTCAGCATGTGTTGGACTTCCTCTTCTATAGCCTGCCGACGGGCTTCCGGTACTCTGTAAGGCCGCTGCCGGACGATCACTCCTGGTTGAGTTCGAATGTGGTGTTCCACGATGTTGGTCTGCCCCGGCTGATGGGAGAACACATCCTGGAACTGACTGACCAGGTGCTGCAGCTCCTTCTTCTGGGCAGCTGAGAGGTCGTCGTTGGTGTCCACAATCAGAGGGGAGCAGGAGGCGAGTGTGGCGAGTGCGGCGAGCTGGTCTCTGGTCCCCACCCACTTCTTCAGGAGGTTGATGTGATATAATTTCTCGGGCTGTCTTCTCCCTGGCTGTCGCACTTTGTAGTTGACGTCGCCGACCTTTGCTGTGATGGTGTATGGCCCCTGCCACTTGGCCAGAAACTTGCAGGCTGAGGTGGGGACCAGGACCATCACTCGATCTCCCGGTTGGAACTCCCGGGGTTGGGCTGCCCGGTTGAAGTGCCGTAGTTGGGCCTGCTGCGCCTGGACCAGATGTTCCCGGACTAATGGCATGACCCGCTTTATGTTCTGACGCATCTGGGTCACGTGCTCGACCACAGAGCGGAGCGCTACCGGCTGCTGCTCCCACGCATCTCGGGCGACATCCAGGAGTCCCCTTGGTTGACGGCCGAACAGCAGTTCAAATGGCGTGAACCCTGTGGAGGCTTGGGGGACCTCCCGGATGCCGAAGAGGACATAGGGGATCATCCGATCCCAGTCGCGCCTGTCTTCATCCGCCACCTTCTTAAGCATCCTCTTCAGGGTCTGGTTGAACCTCTCGACCAGGCCATCCGTCTGGGGGTGGTAGACCGAGGTGCGGAGCTGGTCGACCTTTAGCAGCCGGCAGAGGTCAGCCATCAGCCGGGACATAAAGGGGGTTCCCTGGTCAGTCAGGATCTGGCTGGGGATGCCCACCCGGCTAAACAGTAGGAACAGCTCCTGCGCGATGTTTTTCGCAGTGGCTTTGCGTAGGGGCACGGCTTCCGGGTACCGGGTGGCGTAGTCCACGATGACCAGGATGTGCTCATGGCCACGGGCAGACTTCGGCAACGGCCCCACTAAGTCCATCCCAATCCTCTCAAAGGGCACCCCTATGATGGGGAGTGGAATCAGTGGACTGGGGGGAGGCGTACGTGGTGATGTTTTCTGACACGTAGGGCATGCTTTGCAGAATGCTTTGACCTCGCCGTCAATCCCCGGCCAGTGGAAACGGTCTCGGATCCGCTGCGCCGTGTTCCCTGCTCCCAGGTGTCCGGCCATTGGGTGGGAGTGTGCGAGCTCCAACACTGTCTCCGTCTTCGACCGGGGGACGACGAGTAGCTCCTTCACCTCCCCCCGTCGTTCGGCGACGCAGTAGAGCAGACCATCCTTCACTATGAAATGCGGGAGAGGATGGGGCCCGGGTTGGATTTCCTGTCCCTCAGCCACGCGCACCTGAGCCCAACAGTGCTTTAGTCGATCGTCCTCATGCTGTTCGCGGCTGAAGGACCCCCCCCCTTGTGACTTGCTGAAAAACATCATAAAAGAGGTTAGCTGAAGGGGGGGTAGACTCACCATCTCTCCCGCTATCCGTGGTTAGGGTGACGGCCGGGTTGGATGAAGCCTTCTCCTGCGACGAGGTTGGGCGGCTCCCTCCAAGGCTGGCGGGTCGGCGGGTAGCGGCGGCGAGCAGGCTGACGAACCCGGGGAAGTTCCTGCCAAGGAGCACTGGTACAGGTAAGTCTTTTACTAAACCCACCTCGACCATCCAGGTTTTCCCTCTGGCCTGGAGCTGAATTTGGCGGGCCTTTACTTCCCGGGTTTCTCCGTGGACGCATGTTAAAGGCAGTATGGCATGGGTCTCGTGTCGAGGTGGGAGGAGCTGGCTCCTCAGCAGGCTCACGGAACTCCCCGAGTCCAACAACGCGTGATAATGGCGTCCGTTGACCCTCACCGTCACTCCCGGGGCTCCTTTAGGTAACCGGTGGTGAAATCCACAACCCGCCAGCCATTTCTTCTTGGGGGGCGATGGTGGATCCGTTGGCATCGGTTCGTCGTGAGGGAAGGGAGCCGCCGGTCTGCTCTCTGGTCGCGGGGTGCCCTCTGGCGGACGCGGGTCCTGTACCACCCTCCGGGGGTACGGTGGCGCACGCTCTCCGGTGTCGTCCCGGTGGGCCACCTCCGCCAGCTCAATGGCCTCTACGGCCTCCCATAATGTGTTCGGGTTTTTCATCCGGACCGCCTGCTTCTGTGCGCGAGGCAGTGCTCTCAGCAGTTTGTCCAGCACCACGCGTTCAACGACCTGACTGGCGGAGGGGCTTCCTTCGAGCAGCCAGAGTCGAGCGAGGCGGGATAGGTCAGCGGCTTGAGCGCGCGCTGGCCGGCGAGGGCGATATTCCCAGCCGTGGAACTGCTGCGCAGCGGAGATGGGAGATAAACCCAGGCGAGCGAGTATTTCTCGTTTAAGCTCTTCATAATCATCACGTACACTGGAGTCCAGGGAAAAGAAAGCTCGTTGCGCCTCGCCGGTCAGCAGCGGTGCCAGCGCCCGTGCCCACTCTTCTCGTGGCCACCCTTCTGATCCTGCAGTGGACTCAAATAGCTGGAGGTAGGATTCGACGTCATCGTGGGGGGTCAACTTTGGGAGAAGCCGCACAGCTTGCGTTCTTGCATCGGGGAGCGGGATTTGATGGGCGCCGGCACCCTGAAGATCGCTAACGCTAACCTTCCGCTCCGTTTCGCTCTGCTGCTTCGCCAGGAACTCGACGAGTTGTTGTTGCCGGATGGTCATTTCAGCTAGATGTTTAACGACGTCTTCCATCTTTCGGAGAGCGTCGCACACCGTACTTGCTGTGAATCAAAAAAAAAAAACGAAAAAAAATAAATGAGAGAAAAAAAAACTGCAGGATTTAAATGTCCGGGTTGTAGAACTCTTGTGTGTGATTCCCCCTGGGTGTTATACCCACATTCTCCACCAGTTGTCGCAGGAGAGGAATCACACAACAAGGTTTTCAACAGAAAAGTTCCCCCGGAGGGTGGATTTATTAAAAGTGATGATTGGAGTGCTCGTGGCTGGTGCAGTCTTCGGGTGCTAGGTGCTCGTGTCCTCTTCTTCTTTAGTGCTCTTCCCAGTCCCAGATGTGCTCGGTGCTTGAATAGATCGGTGTAGTAGGGGAAAATGCCGTCTTCTAGCTGTCACGGGCTGTCTGGGGGTAAAGAGAGAGAGAGAGGAGTTAGAGTCTGCACTCTTCGGAGCTTCTTCTCCCTGTGGTGTTTCTCTCTCTCTCTTTTAAGCTGCCGCGCTGATGAGGCGCGGCTGTTCCTAATTTGCCCTTGATGGTGGGCGCCAGGTGTTCCGGATTTATGCCAGGACCGCGCTGATCGGGATGGACCTCCGTCACAATTGGTAGAAGGATGTTGGAGATGGAGCTTCCAGGTAAGAGGTCAAGAGGAAGGCCAAAGACGAGAAATATGGATGTACTGAAAGAGAACGTGAAGGTAGTTGGTGCAAGAGTAGAGGATACTGAGGACAGAGTTAGGTGGAAACCGATGATTCGCTGTGGCGACCCCTTGACTGGGGGGGACAGCTGAAAATAAACGAAGAAGGAAAGAAACCCTAGGCTTTAGAAGGGGTTAAAAAATTTATAGCCGTTAAAAAAATTGGCAAAAGGCAATAAATATATCTTCAAGATGAAACATAGAGAAATCAAGGTTTGTTTATGTTAATAATAGTAACAACTTAAAGGAATTCTATGACTTCATTGACTGCTTCCTAGCAACCAAACTGTTCATCCTACAATTGCTGCTTTGGTAAATGATCGTTTACCACAGAAACTCGTTTTGCATGTGTATATATAGTATCTCAGCTTATGATAATTATATACGAATGTGGGTGAGTTTATGTTAATCATTGTGACATTGGGAACATTTCTTAAAAAAAATCCTTTTCGTTCTGGCCTGTGGTATGGTGGATGGCGCGCAGGACATGTATGCGCGGTTGTGCAGGGCGTCGTAGGTTCGTGTTCCGAGCCTGTCGTCTCTCCCATCCCACCCCATTCTCTCTCCACCTTGCCTCTCTCTCTCTCTACTGTCCTCTCTGTTAAAAAAAAGAAGAACGAATAAAGGCTGCAGGCGCAACAATAATCGTAAAAAAATCCTTTTCAATATCACTTTTACAAGGCAAAATTAAAGCAATCTTTAGCGATCTAGTAACACCATCCCAGCATCCTAAAAAAATTAATTTTTCAAAAAAAAAAAAAAATAAATGAATAAATAAATAAATTTGCCAAATCCTAAATACAGCAATCGTTTTACACAGTTTTGTCTAGGGGTGTAACGGTACGCTAAAATCGTATTCAGTTCGGTACAGTGTCTTGGAGAGTTCGGTTCATTCGGTTCGGTACAAAACAATAAGAGCTTACATAATCTTTCTTTTGAAAAGCTGCCAATACACAATAGAATTCTTGCATAAAATAAATAAAAGTGACACATTTGGGTGATATTTTAAATAAATGGCACTCTTTATAAAGAAACACATTTTTAGGATAGATAGAATAGATTAACCTATCCACATTTTCTGAAGAGAGCACAGATCCGGTTGCAGTGACAATATCTCCAGCAGTAGAAAATGTTAGATGTGTTGCCTGCCCGATCTCCGTGGAACAATGTCGGCATACAACTTTAAATTTATCCAGTCGTCTATCCCCGTTATGTATTTTAACAGAGAAGCCAAAGTGTTCCGCTGCGCTTAATATTGCGCGAATAATAAATTTTAATTATTATAAAAATACCGAATACCGAAACGGTACGCAAGTGTACCGAACCGAACAGGCCGTACCGAAACGGTTCAATACATACCGTGAACTGTTACACCCCTAGTTTTGTCTGAAAGTTTTTGTTGCTATACTTTTGGAGTAAAACATTTTTTTTTTTCATTAGGACCTAATGTGTTTTAAAGTAACTTTTAAGGTTTTTTTTAAAGAACCATTAAGGATACATAGTTAAATAAATAAAGAGATATTTGAAACTACATTATTAAACCCATTGAAATGGATTGAACTATAATTTGTTTGAACATTTATAGAAAGTGTGAAATCAGTACTATTCTTGATTTCTACCTCTGTCTTTTTTTTCCTCAGGATCTGGACATCGGTGCCAGACATATCCGTCTGTATGTGAACAGCTCTCTGGTCTTTGAGGGTCAGCTGGAGAAAGGCTGTGGCAACCAGGTCTTTGACTACAGCAATACCATCCACCTCCAGGAGCCACGTTTCCCAGAATGCACCTCTCCAATCTCATCAGAGCCTCCTGCGTCTGATGTCCCAAAAGAAGACACTCTCCTCGACCAAGCAGAGAGCTTGATTAGCCCTGGCATCTGTGCAGTGGACATGCAAAGAGACTCTTTGGAAAGAGACTCGCCTCCTCTGGATCTTACAGCAACCTGCACTCAAAAAGAGCAACCAATAAGGCCAATGATTACGCAGCACTCCTCCAACCGAGTTCCTCATTGGCTCCAGCCTCTCAAAAACACTGGAGTGGATGAAGACGAAGCAGCCCGAGGACGCCCTCCCTGGCTGCAATATACTTCCGATCACAAGTCCACAAATTCTGTACTACCCGACATTTCCTACAATCCCATACGGGGCTCTAAAGAAGGCCCGCAGAGAGCCTTGAGCAGAGAATTCAGCTCTGATTCCTTGGATTTAGACCCAGATTTAGGTATGGAATACCGAATGGAGGCCAAACATGAGCTGAGCTGCCAGACTGATCACGAATCTCAGATTGACAAACATTTGTGCAACCGAATGGAGCAAAATTTGGATCTGTGGGATGAGCAGCTTGATAAAATAGAGCGACCCATCAGTGGAAGAAGAGGTTCAGCTCGGTCTGTGAATGAAAAGCGTGAGCTCAGTAGAGACTTCTCTCAATCAGGTGTCTTTCTTACTAAAAAATACTTTTACCATTTACCACAAACGTCAACGAGCTGTTAGAAATGGTTAAAGACTGCTGGTTTTGGTTAATGAAGACTAATGAATGCATCTTTGAGATTTAGCGAATCCTGGCAACTGCACAGCGACATTGAAATCCATGTGATTAAAAAAGAGAGAGAGAGAGATATTATGTTTATAGCCATGTTTTCATCCAAAGATGCAAATTAAATTAAAATCCACACCGGCTATTTGCCATTAAGTTGGAATGACGCGGTTCACCTATTGTTTCATTTTGATTGCAAATATAATGTGTAGGTTTCAAAAGGTTATTATTTTTGATAAATTTGGTTTTAAATGAACATTATTATCAATGATGCTTATTTTGCAAGGTAAATCAAATTAAAATGTGAGAAATGCGCAATCGTCTTTCAGCTTTAATTTTACAGATTCCAAATCGGTGCCTTCTAGTGGTGAAAAGAAGGGATAACCCTTGAAAAGCTGTAACTGTGATATGGCTTTTGTTCTGGCACAAAAAAAATGCTCGAAACAGTGTATAAGGTTTTGACCTTGTCTTTGCTTTTTGGGGGGATTTATAATGGGGATTATTTTTGTCTTAATCATTTTTATTTTTGTTATTAAACAAAAAAAAATCATTCTCATTTTTTGCAGTTAAATAAAAATTCTGAGTACAAATTTTTTTTTTCTTTAATAATTTTAGTAAAAAATTGTCAAATTATGTGTTGTACTAAAGCATTTCCACAAAAATAAAGTTTCAAAAGTATTTTATTAGAGCAAAATGGCCCCAGACGTCTAAACGCTAAGCACCTTCAACAATGAGGAATCAGTGCTGTGTCATGGTCCTAAAGCCTAAATATTTGCTAAAATGTGTGATTACGAAAAAATGGTTTCTAGATTTTCTGTGGGAAATGCATGTGCAATGTAACATAAATTTATTTTGTTTATTTTTCTCCTCCTCCTTTTATTTCTGCAGAGGAGAGTAGCCCAGCACCAGTCCGAAACAGAAGGGCAAAACCTCCCTGGGCTGATTCAGAAGACCCGCTACAGGAGTCCTGGGAGTCCCTTACCAAATTCAACCACTGTCAGAGAGGCCGAATCTCCAACATGGGCCTGGAGGGAGACATATTCGATGAGTTTGTCCAGCGTCAATCTCGTCCCACACCTTTTGCCCCCCAGGGTACATATTCTCCACCCCTTGCTGATTCAGATGACGCCGAAGATGATACTCGGGACCCGGATGAAGACTTTGAGATCCCTGTTCTCCCCCAGGGACGAAATCTCATCTTAAACATCCTGTCCACGTGGGGCGACAGGCACTACCTCGGGCTCAACGGCATCGAGATATTTTCCTCTAGTGGTGAGCCAGTTAGACCCGTACACATTACGGCCGATCCACCCGACATTAATGTGCTCCCAGCCTACGGGAAAGATCCACGTGTTATCAGCAACCTGATCGACGGGACACACCGCACCCAAGATGACATGCACCTCTGGCTGGCCCCCTTCACACCAGGACGCAAACACGTGATATCAATGGACCTGGGTGCACAGTTTAGACTCGCAATGATCCGAGTTTGGAATTACAACAAGTCTAGGATCCACTCGTTCAGAGGGGCTAGAGAAATGGAAATAATTCTCGATGGGCGTTGCATCTTTCGTGGAGAGATCGCTAAAGCTTCAGGAACACTCTCTGGAGGTATGGATGTGAGTAGAGACTTTAAGCAGCAATGGCTGATATGATGGGTACTGCAGGTTATAATAGCAAAAAACAATAGCTATGTCCAGGGGACCGAAACATTTTATTAATCAACCGAAAAGCTACAAAACTAATTAAATTCAGGTTTTATGCATCATTTTTAATTACGTAATAAAAGTTGATTTGTTTCCCAACTGAGCTA
This sequence comes from Danionella cerebrum, assembly GCA_007224835.1. Classification (NCBI taxonomy): domain Eukaryota; kingdom Metazoa; phylum Chordata; class Actinopteri; order Cypriniformes; family Danionidae; genus Danionella; species Danionella cerebrum. The sequence goes on from SRMA01025939.1 coordinate 185,772, forward strand.
CTTTGTAATAAATGACATTCAGCCACTGTTTCAGACAACTAAGCGCTTCAGAACTCGATAACGCCGTAGCGTCCTGTTTGCCATAGTTTCTTAAAGCCTCTACTAGAATTATATACGGTACTGAACAAAGTGTTTCAGTAACAAACAAATTGTAGTGAATAAGCATGAGGTTTTTGAAGGAACTCTGCTGTGTGGGTGATCCAAACATCTTGAAGAATAACGACAATGAATGTAGACATTGTCAAAACCTCATGCCTCACTGTTGCGTCAGACACTTGTGTTGTATCGATGTCTTTTATTAAAGTCCCAAATGCCTTTCAAAATTTCACATTTTGACTGCTCGGTCCAGAGCACCAGCTGCCATTTTTCCACATCCATTTCCTATATTTCCATGCTTGCTTTTGAGTAGTTTGGCTTTGTTTCCACATCGTATATATGGATTTTTGGATGAAGCTCTTTTCACGATAACCACTTCTGGCCAGATGTCTTCAAAAAGTAGATTGGTGTACCTGAGCACTACTGGAAATCTTCTCATTTCGAGGGTGATTCGAGGTTTACTTTGTTTTGACTCTACTGCTACCTTGGCTATGATCCTCAATGTTGCCTGTGTCTTTGTGCTTCTTCAAAAGAGCTTGAACAGTTGCTGAGCACAGCCTTTCTCAACCTGTTCCTCACCTTGCACTTTTAAATCTCCTACACAGCTGTTTCAGTTCATTACTCGGTTTCAACATACATTTGACATTGATGATCATTAGTATCTGTTGGGAATAATGGGTTGATCATACTCCAGACTCTAAAATCCCAGACTTTGTGCAGGTGTGTTTATAAGATTTGATGCTGGTTCAAATGCAAAAGATAGTGAGGCCAAATGTTGTTCTTGAAAAATAAATCATTTATATTTCTGAAAGCATTTTTATTTATGTTTTTGTACCTGCCTAATTATTTTGCAGAGTACTATACCTGCCTAAAGTTCCAGACAGAAAAATACAGAAACTTTCCTTTGTGAGATTTTTTTAATTTACAAGCAGCAAAGAATGCATTGATAAAATAAAAGAAAAAAAGAGACTATTTAATAAACTCTGTAAATGCTAACGGCATACAGATGTTTTGAGATCTGTCTAAGGTGCATAGGAATCTTGATCAGTTGTTTTTGGTCCACTAAAGCACAGTAATATCATTTTTTTATTGTATGAAATAAAATTTTGTTAAGTCAAGTTACGTTTTAACAGGAATTCCATTCTTTTAGCTCTGGATCAGTTTGGCGATACAATCCTGTTCACCACTGATGATGAGATCCTGGAGGCCATGGCACAGTTTGATGACACGTTCGGCAGTGAGATGCAGGCAAGTGGAACTGGTGCAGAGGAAGAGGAGCTGCAGCGCCCCCGGACAGCAGATGGAGAGGGAGAGGAGAGGCCCTTCACACAAGCTGGATTCCGCTTAGAGGAAAAACCGGTCAGTGGTTGCATTGCATTTAAAAATAGTGTCCGTATTATTACTCAAAGGTATTACTTGCCAAAAAAAGAAAGTAGAGTAAAAGTATCTGTTCTAAATACGACTGAAACTAAGAGTAAAAAGTAGCTCTTTTAAAACTCATTTCTTGTAGCAAACTTGCAAAAAGTGTTTTAAATTTTCTTTGCAAGCACAAAATATTGAATAGAAATATATATATATATATAGTTGTTTTTTTCTCTACTGTGATGATATAATATTAAATTACAGTGCCTTATTTTGTTTAAATAATTCTTTCACACTTTGCATAAATCATATTCCCTTTATTTCTCAAATATCTCTTTGTTTGTCTCCTATGTGATATTTCTGATAACTGGGTTATCTTTTTTTTATCCAGACAAGCAGTGATTTATAAAGGAAAATTAACAGGGGTACTCAAACGCTTTGCATATTTGCTTTCATAGTACAAGAAATTACCGTATATAATTCTGTCTTATCATACGATTAATCAAAAACACAATCATCAGATTAAAAGATTCCCTGAATAATCTTTACTCGTAGCTAGGGCTGCAACAAACGATTATTTTGGTAATTGATTAATCTATCGATTATTAGATCGATTATTCGATTAGTCATTGATTATTTCAATGATTAATCAGTAGCCTTTGAGCGATTATTCTGCTGAGTCAAATATTCATATATATAATGAGTCACAAATATTCTAACTAATAAATAAAATAAGAAAATCACTTCAGCTTTTGAAATAGTTGTTTTAATGAACTTTGAGCCAACTAAACATGTCATTCTCTTTAAGTTTTCTGATTCAAATTACACACAAATGCTCTCTAAGCATTGTTTACATGTTCTGTTCTAATTCAATAGAAAAAAATAAATAATCAGCTGCCTTACAGACAAAAAGAAAGTTGAATGTAAACATATCTTGACAGCAGCATTAATAATTGTTGGTTTACCACTCGTTTTAGTTCATCAAAAGTAATATCCCAGGGAAATACACAGTTATGAAACTAGATATTTGAAGGGTGATAATCTAATAATTCTTAGAAAATCTGGCAACATTTCAAAATGTAAGAAACAAATAAAAGTAGATATTAGAGTGGTGATAATCTAATAATTCTTAGAAAATCTGGCAACATTTCAAAATGTAAGAAACAAATAAAGATAATTTTAGAATCAGCATAAGATAATGAATGGTGTTGAAATGCTTTGGTGTGTGTCTTCATTTTATTTCTATTTTTGACTCTTAAAGCTATTAAAATGAACTTTCCCCATTGTGGGACAAGTTTTTTTCCCCCATAATGTGAATGGATCTATATAGCTTTTCATTTTATACCAACGATTTTTACTTTGTTTATCCTTCTTTTTACGTTAAATGTTAATTATTCTAATGAATACGCAAATAAAATATAAACATCTAAAGTTTGTGTATGCTTTACATTCATAAATTATTACAATATTCACTGCTGTAAGCAACTTGCTTTAGGCGATTGCATTCTTTTAAACTTTTTAAACAATATTTATAGTTGAACAATGTGTTACAAGTAAATTTGACATCTACGCGGCATATAAGCAAAATAAAAATCAAAACGTCTTCACGAGTAAACATTTTATTTGAACTCTCATTGGTTTAGTCTGTGCAATCACGTGATTGAAAGCACGTTCACGCAGAGGGGAGTCGAAAAATGGCACAACACCGGGATGCTTCCTCGTACTCCAACATGCACGTTGTGCCCCCGTGAAAAGCAAGTTCCGCCTTGCATGTATTGTACACGACAGCATTTTTGTTTAAGTTTAGTAAAACTTTCCCAAACCTTACCAGTTCAGATTAGTTTGATCTCCAACATAATTCGCGCTGTTTCCTTCTACTGCAGCAGCATTCGGGACGGCTGCATCACACTCTAGCGCTCAAATCGCGACACGTGACATCAAACGACTACTCGATAACACAAATATTTGTCGACAATTTTTCAGCCCTACTCGTAGCCTAGTTTCTTTTGTTCAGCAAGATCATAAGAGCCTATTTACACATTTTGCAGAGCTGGCTTCAGTAAAGCTGTTTTTTACATTTAAAATGGTTACTTGTGTGACATTATTTCTGCATTTGTTGGTATAGATCAATTTCTGCCAATTGTTGCTCCATTAAATAAAGCAAACTATTAGATACACAAATATTATTAGAAACTATAGACTAATGAAGCTGTGATGAACCAAATCTGTAATCTATGATGTAATACTCAGTGTGTTTTTATAAATACAAGCTCATTTTCATTTGGCCTCTAGTTTTTTTTATTTCTGTACGGATTAATCTTTCAGACGCTCAGAGTAGTTTACAAGAAAAATAATCATCTTGAGTTCCACTCCTGGAAAACTTTCAGGTCTGTAACCTACTGATTATTTACCACATCAAAAGTAGAAGACAACTGACCATTGACTCCGGGTCGTCTCATGTTTTGCATCTTAAGTGGAGCAAATGTTTCAACGTTTCCTTCTGTACAAAACTCAACAGAAAAGACGTGAAAAATGATGAGAAGTGTTTTTTTTTCCCAGATGGATCTGGACCAGGTTTTTGCAGGAGAAGGGTGTGCTGATGGTAGAGAGGGGTCGTCTGGACTTTACACAGGGAGCAGTGAGTATCCCTCATTCAGACGTTTCAAATTACACAACTTCTTGAGATCCAGTTCATTGCAAATGCATTTTGCACACAAACTTGAAAAAGTTCAGTTTAAAACTGTTAATAAAAATGTTTTCCCCACTTTTAAATAATTTTAGCATTACTAGGTTGCTAGGATTAAAAGTTTAGATGCAATGGAGCAAGTTGCAATCGTGTTATTTTACTCACCGTGCCACTATGCGTACAATAATGATTATCCCATCCACAATCATTTATGATTTTCTAAAGCTGAAATAGAGATAGGTCAAATTGGTTGGTTCCTTTCCCATTTATTTCCAATAACCATTATAAGTCAATGTTAAATCTTTAATGCTGCCATGTTATGCAAACCCTTTCTAGAGCCTAGGGTTCAAATACTATTTCTCAGTGATTGGTATCTCGTTTATCGCGGTAGATGGGTTCCAGAACCGGCTGAAAATCCGCGAAGTAGGGACACCATATTTACAGTATTTATTTAACAGGTATTCCATATTCAGACTTTTAAAACCCTCCCTTTACATATTACAGTGGTACCCCGGGATAGGAACTTTATTGGTTCCAGGGTGACCTTCGGATCTCGAACATTTCGTATCTCGAAGCAAGTTTTACATGTAAAACGCTCAAGAAACGGCTCTCAAAAACTACAGTATAAGTTTATTAAAAAAAAATGGAAAACCAGAGAAAATAAAGTTTCTTCAATCCTTAAATCTACACATTGTTAATGTAATAAATGATAATAAAACAGAAAAAAACACAAGCAAAACATGTAATATGTACACAAATGTGAAACCTTACCTTGAGTGAAGCGATGTGTCGGAGGAGTCGGATGGCAGAACCACGGATCAAAGTTAACTTTTTCGAGATATTTCACGAATTACACCAACACGGTTTCTAGCACAAGCGCAGACTGATGGAGAAACGCTTCTGAGAACACGTGACTGTGTTGCTCTATCTTGCGCTACAGAACACCACTTTCCACGTTATAAACGTTATTTCTTTTACGACACATTGACTAACATTTGTAATAGCACATTATTGGTAATCTAAACAAAATGTTTC
>SRMA01025940.1:0-46006 GCA_007224835.1 Danionella cerebrum
GAGGAAGACCAAAGACAAGATATATGGATGTGCTGAAAGAGGACATGAAGGTAGTTGGTGCAAGAGTAGAGGATACTGAGGACAGAGTTAGGTGGAAAAGGATGATTCGCTGTGGCGACCCCTAAACTGGGAACAGCCGAAAGTAAAAGAAGAAGAAGATTTGTGTTTGGATGGTGGGAGCATAATTTCATCAATATTTCCTTGATGCAGATGAAGAGCACCCTGCTGAGAAGCCTTTCGAAGATTTGTGCGAATCTCACAGGTGTGCAGAGGGCTTTAATCAGCAACTATAAAAAGATTTCGATAAAGCATGCATACAAATACACAAATAAATAAATCCTCAACAGTTTATTATATTTCAGCAACAAAAATGTATTATAAATAATTATTTTTTCATATTGGCAGGTTGTCGTTCATAAAAGAAAAGATTATCATTCTCTTAATGACTGTCATGCAGAAGCAAGAAGTTTTGAAGTCACAAAATGAAGAAGAATGGAAAAGGCATTTTAAATCGAATCGAAAGAATCCCCTAAAACAAAACGCGACCGGCTTGACCGTGGGACAGCGAGACACAGAAGAATGACCGAAAAGAGGAGGCCTGTTGGTTGTGTCAAAACAACAGAAAAATGATTTAAAAATTTTAACGTGAATATATTTATATTTTAAATGCTTGAATACTCCCTGGTTTGAACTTGAAGCAATATGTTTCACAAAATGTTCACACGTTTTGTATTCTCCTCTGTGTCAATGCCATTTATTGTTGCCTTGATGAACGTGGATAAAGAAGTTTTCAGTTACAGGGGATATGGTGTTTATGTTATAGCCAGATTAAAGCTAATTCTGATTTCTTAATCTCATTACAATTATGAGTGTTCTTTGTGAACAGCAGCCATTCAAACCTGGGTTAATACTAGTCTGGTCATTCTTAGCCAATTTACTGCCAATAACTATTTAAATTTGTTATTATTATTAAATGGAGTCAACCCCTAGTCATGAAAGAAATACAAATAACGTGACACTGACATGATGTTGCAAAAATACAGTGATATCATTTTTGATCATACCACCCAGCTCTAGCTCAGGCAATAAATTGATATCTGTCCGTAAACAAACGGAGCTTGATAAGATTGACAACTGCCATAATTTTCAATTTGTATGCATGTTTGTTTTACCTGTTCTCTGATTGTAAAGGGTACAGGCATCAACAGTAGAGAACTGACTGAAGTTATGCATGAATTTGTGCATTTTCAGAACCACAATATACGCAGCGGTTTGTGTTCGCACTGTTGAGAAAGTAAACATCTCAGCAATTCACCACACCTGTACACTGCTATCTGAAGCACATGAGAGAAAAGGAACAGTGATTTATGTACTCCTCTTTTTATGCAAACCCACTCCCTCTCATTCATTCATTCATGGTTGAATAAAGCTCATTTTCCCTAAAGACTGATGTGTGAATGCTGCTGATCTCAGAAGTGTTTGGGACACTGAGGAAGCTGCTGAGGAAGATGATGACACCAAAGCAGCATAAAACAAACACAACTCAAAATCCTCCTCTCTCCCCTTCTCTCTAACTCCTGCTCAAACTTTACCTCACAGTTATTGCTCGTGCACGTGCGTCACCAATCACAAATAGCCCGGTGGATGTATCGATCGTCGATAAACGATCACGGAGCAACAGATGATTGGCGCGCGCGTGAGAGAGAGAGAGAGAGAGAGAGAGAGAGAGAGAGAGAGAGAGAGAGAGAGAGAGAGAGAGAGAGAGGAAGGACAAGCACTGCTTTACCTTGACGCCTCGCTCCTGCTGCTGCTGCGGGGAGTCGGACATGTCGCGCTGAATTCAGGAAGTTCTTCTCTTTCCACTTTCCTCGGCTTTTTCTTCCGCGTAACGACGCCCCCGCGAATCCTATTCCCTCGCGACGCCCGCACTGGCCTCGCCCCGCCCCGCTCTTTCACTCTTCCGGGCCGCTGCCGGGAAGCGCGCGTCTGTATGGCGGCATCGCGATGGTTAACTACTTCCTGGAAGCGTCGCTCGCGGGAAGCGCAACGCGTCGCGGAGCCTCATCGATCCGGAGTCACCGCGCTGGAGTGACGTGGATTCCCAGAACCGCGCGCGACTCCTTAAAGAAACAGTGCACTCAAAACAACCCACCCCCTCTCTCTGGTATATAAGGAACAAATGTGCAGAAAAGGAGGCAACTTGTTGGGGTAGAGGTGACCTATGTCTAATTAATTTTTGCAAAGCCTAAAATTTCCAATGTAAATAAACGAGAAGCTGAATCCAAACAAACATCCGGAAGGAAGATCATAACGCGAGGGGGGAAGTGGGTGTTTTAATACCCACACTTTTCTTGGTTTGAGATTTCAGACACCCTTTTCCATCTGTTTTTACTGCACTTAAGTCAAAACATGACAGGGGTCTCAAACTCAGTTCCTGGAGGGCACAAGCTTTGCACAGTTTAGCTACAACCTCAACTAAACACACCTTATGCAGCTTGTTAGGTCCTTCAGGCTTTTTGTAAGCTTCAGGTGTGGATCTCTAAGTAAACTGTGCTGGGTTGTGGCCCACCAGAACTGAGTTTGAGACCCCTGATTTACAGCATGAAAGTCTACAAGATCATAAAGTGCAAGTTCACATGGAAGCATGACTGGACACATGACCATTTGTCTGTTTAACATTTAAAAAATGGAAAATTAATTGACAAATATCAAGAAGCAATCTGTAGTTTTTCTTAAATATCTGACCAGAAGCTCTTTTTTATTATCATTATTAAGTGACCTTTGCCATCAATTCAAACATATCACTCAAGCCCCAGACACACTAACAATTCAACCATGTGATCATGTCATCGAACACACAAAAAAACTAACCATATATCATAAATTGTATCTTCAAAAGTGATGACATCATCAACTCTTTTCCTTTAAGGACCTGTTGTGTTTTCTTTTCGCGGTCATTACAATGTGTCATTTTTTCTGGTTGAACAAATAAAAGTGGCACTGTTCGGAGCAACAGTTTTAATAATGATTTTGCTTCTCATTTCGTCAAATAATTTGGCATCACTAGGCATTAAAATATCCAAGCCTACATTTCAAGTCAAATCCCTTGCTTTTAAAAGGCTCCTCAGGCTCTGTCATGCTTCAATGTGGACTTTCCATGCATGCGTTCTAGATCGGGGGTGTCAAACTCAGTTCTTGGAGGGCCACAGCCCTGCACAGTTTATTTCCAACCCTGCTCAGAGAGACCCAGACCTGAAGCTTACAAACAGCCTGAAGGACCTAACGAGCTGCATCAGGTGTGTTTAGTTGAGGTTGGAGCTAAACTGTGTAGGGCTGTGGCCCTCCAGGAAAGTTCAAAGTGATTAATTAAATTATCATGGACCTGCTGTAGTTCACAGAAGACATTACAGGAGGTACTTTAGAGTCAGTTCATTCAAAGCGGTCTCTGTTTAATTAAATAAATAACCGTCATATGTATTAAGTGTACGGGTGTTTTTATTTGTACGGGTCTCAGTGAAATCAATGTGCATAAAACATAAACTCAAATATAAAAAAAATAATTAGAATATCAATAGAGGTAATTTTATTGAAACAGTTACAAACTTTTATTTTGTAGCTTACGTGAACTGAACATCCGGTGTAAACAGTTGCATTTCTAGTCCCCTCCCGTTCAGCTTGTCAGTTGGTAATAAACATGATTTTGGACAGATTGTGGACATCATCGAATCTGTTGAGATGCAGAGTGCCTTTCTGTCGGAGGAGGATGAGCTCGTGCTCTTCATCGCTGACGTTGACGGAAGAACGCGACGGAATCAGGTGATCAGGGTGTGTAGGGGGTGCACTACTAGCCATGACCTTTGACCTCTGAGTTTCTTATTTATGACCAGGTATATCAGTTACAATTTAATAAATAAATGTCATATTTTATAATAGTAACCCTTAATTTTTTATTGCATTTATTATATTCTAACACACAATAACACAAATATTACCACAAAGCTTAATTTAATGTACATACATTGTCAATAGTTTCTTATTCCAAGTTGGATTTTTCTATGGGGATTTTTTTTTTTTTTTACAAAACCAAGTAAACCACCGAGTAATTTTAACATGTGAATACCTTTTGAGGCACAAGCTTAATGATTATAATTGTATTAGATAATAATATTTCAGTTTTTTCCAGGAGGATCATCCTGAATAACCCAAGCAAGAGGAATGCCCTGTCCCTCCAGATGCTGGAATCATTGAGAGAGAACATTATGAAGGACATGCACAAGCCAGAGCTAAGGGTCATCATCCTCTCAGGCAAACACTTTGCATTCATTCATTTGTTTATTCAGACAATAAGATGCACAACCCTTTCACGTCAGTACAGATTTATTAGTGGAACATCATGAGTGCTGTTCTCTAGGGGTCTCTTGTTTAATGTTTTTATTTCAAATACTAGTCACATCAGAGCAACCCACAGTCTTTGAAGCATCCTCTCAAAGTAAAATATGTGTGTGTCTGCAGCAATTGGCCCTGTGTTTTCCTCCGGCCATGACCTGAAGGAGCTGACATCTGCTCAGGGCCGAGATTTTCACAATAAGGTCTTCCAGACCTGCTCCGAGGTCAGAGCTCCGGCTAATTTCCTTCAGTTTAGTTGGCAGAACACGTTTTTTCTCAACTAGTTGACAAACTAAAATTAAATTTGGTTCTTTGCTAATAGAACAAAAATTGACAAATCACAATCTTGCTTCAAATTCTCAAAAAAAAAACATTCTGTGGTCCTTCCATAAATAGATTCCTCATATGGTTGCCCTCTGAAATGGCACTCTGTCCACTGTGTGCCCCTGGCACAAGGAGAATGAAACTGAAACAGTGTTTTCTGGGCTGTTGTCTAATCTTCAGCTCAGTTGGCCATAATGGAGATTAACCGTCAGTGCAAAAACAGGTGTTTCAGTTTCAGCGTCCAAATCTAAACATCTTCCCTGTTTCCCATCAGCTGATGCTTCTGATCCAGGATTTACCCGTGCCTGTGATGGCTATGGTGAATGGTGCGGCTGCTGCTGCTGGATGCCAGCTTGTTGCTAGCTGTGACATTGCAGTGGCATCTGAAAGCTCCAGGTTTGCGGCTCCAGGCGTCAACGTGGGGCTCTTCTGCTCCACTCCGGGGGTCGCTATAGGCCGAGCAGTGCCCAGAAAGGTCAGATCAATTACACAATGGAACTAAAATGTTTAATGGTGCTTGTAACCTCCGTGCCTTGTGTTTAGGCCGCTCTGGAGCTGCTCCTCACCGGCCGCTGGTTTTCCTCAGAAGAAGCGCTCCGGCTCGGGCTGCTCAGTGCTGTGGTGCCGGCGGAGCGTCTGGAGGAAGAAGTACTTGGCATTGCTCACAGACTCTGTCAGTCTAGCAGGAGCGTGCTAGCACTGGGCAAAGCGGAGTTTCACAAGCAGATGGGTCTTAGCACCAGCGAGGCCTACAGCTCTGCCACCACAGCCATGCTGGAGAACCTGACACTGAGGGATGGGCAGGAGGGGATCAGGGCTTTCCTGGAGAAGAGAAGACCCATGTGGAGCAATAGTGAGCAGCGGGAGGAGAACAAGTCTGGGTGAATGCAATGCAACCCAGACGGAGCACAATTCTCTCCAGTCAATAATAAACTCAGGAGTGGTGCAAGACAAATACGGACAGTTTCATCACTGTTCCGAGTCCTGATGAACTCGAAAAAAAAACAGACTAATGGTTTCACATCGCAACCCAAAACCTTCAAAATCAACAAACGACTCGATTAAATAATCAAGAAATCGGAAATTGGACTTTGATCAATAATCTTCCCGTATTGCTGAAAAACATTCTACCGCGTGCCTTCTAACACAGCTGGTGAGCTCCGCCGCTGATCAAGGTCATTGAATATTGATTAAAATGCACTTTGTTATGAAAAACTTGTTTGAGGTTTATTTAGTGTCTGTAAGCTCCATAACTCTACATTTTGATTCACGGATATTTAAAAAGAATATTATAAACTATTAATAAAAAAAAAGGAAAATAACATCAAAACCTGATTAAATAAAGACTTTTATTAAAGGCATGTGTGTAGCTTTGTTATAAAGGTGTAATGTGAAGTATTATGTCAAAAGGGGTGTTTCCTCATCACTCATTCCCACTTTAAACAAGTCAAAAATATTAAGTAAAACACCGCTTTATATATTTAATGTTTGTGTGATTTTCACTAAAGCTCAAATGAAGCCTCTCCTGGCATCTGCAGCTCGACTTCCTCCCGGCCTTAGACCCCCTCGTCCAATTAAAGGCCTCAATCCTGTGAGGTGACCCGGAAGCGGCCCAATGGGGTTGAATCGTGGGCGGGGGAGGATGAGGGGCATCTGGTCGTAATCTCCACCGATGATGCCAGGAGGGTAGAGGGGTGGGGGAGGCACCAGGTCTGGTGGGTAGGGGCTCATAGGTTGGATGGGAGGAATGTAGGGAGTACAACACCAGGATCTTCTTCTGCGTTCAGTTATCTTCCTCTGTTTGTACTTCTTCTTGTAAAGCTGTGGATGTATGAAGAGAAGCAGAGAAAAGTGGCCTTTTGCATCATTGTCAGGGTTTTGTGAATAGGACAGACTGTGAGTTTGTGTTCTGAAGATCAGTTAAGAGAATTCTCACAGAACACAAATATAGGAACCAAATCATTGATCTGCAGCATAGTGTTGTATATTCCATTAAATACTCAGGTAAAAAGTGTTTGGTATAAGGACACTTAACTTTGTTCTATGAGCTCTTTGTTCATCTGCCTGAACTAATAACTAGACATTTCAAACATTTGGTACTTTTAACATAGCTAAGCACAAATCAGTGTTTTTTGACCCTTTTTGAGGCAAGGCACATTTTTTAATTGAGAAAATCTTGAGACACACCACCAGAAACAGTTTAGAAATTAAACTTTGTCAGTTCATGAAAATGTCCTGAACAGGAATCAAATAAACACATAAAAAAGTGTCTCATAGTATAGCTACTATGCAATCGTTTTATAGTATCATATTTGTAGTCAATGTGAGACTGGGCAGCATCAGGTATTCCTCAAAAAAGGAATGTATTTTTATCATAAATAATCCATCCCAATCTGCTCAACCACCATTACTAAAAAATAAACTAATTATAAAGAACATCAGTTTTCACGGACTCCTAATTCATGCACACTTGATCAACATATTTACACAGTTTTTTTTATTTACACTGTTTGATAAAATACCTTTTTCCTCTTCTTGGACACTCTGTCGAATCATGCATCATACGCCTTTGCTCTCAGGGAGATTTATTCCGAGAGAGAATTCCTGAATTATGACCTAAACATTTAAATCAGGATTTCATCCATTACTCAGCACTTGTAATGGATATTTATAACGATATTTTGACTGCCGCTGACCGGTCTTCTTCCGGACTTTTAACACTGTGTCCCACCAACTTATGGTTCAGCATCTCCAGTCAATAGGTGTGGTTGGTCAGGTGTACCACAAGGTTCAGTCCCTGGCCCACAGTTCACTAGATTCTTCTGCTGGGTGATATATTCAGAAAGCATAGTGTCCAGTTTTGTTACTATGCGGATAACACCATACTCTATTAGCATCCAAGCCCTCTAGTTCGCTCCCTCTATCCTCACGGCCTGCTTTCCTTCAAAACATCTCCAACCAAATAGTAATAAAACTGAAGTAAAAAAAACTCTACACCTTTTCCTGTTTTGAAGCAGGTAAAGAGTCTTGGAGTCATTCTGGACCATAGGCTCTGTTTCGAGGCCCACATAAGCTCTGTTGAACAGTCTGCTTTCTGCAGCTCTGTAACATTAACAGGCTTAGTCCATACCTTGTGGAATCTGCCTCAATTCTAGTAACTGCTCTGGTCCAACTCACTCTATATTTTTTTAATCCTATTGTTCAGGACAGGAAGGTACATCACAAACAAGATTGTTACATTACATCTAGGAATGTGCTAGCCCTTTAAATGAGGTTGCTTAGAAACTCTATCTTTCATGCCTCTCTCTTTCACCTCCCCCCAACTCTTCCTCTCTTTACTTAATGAAGTTTTTGTTAGCTGTTAGTGTTGAAAGCTAAATAATGCAGCGTTATATCTGTTATCTATATCTGTTATAACTTCTTAAACCTTGCTTCCAGAGTTTTCTATAATGGGTTATGATTATTAAAAAAAAAAGGCATACTGTTCCACATTGTCTGATGTTCTGCAGGAAATTTTCCATTTTCACCTAATTGGTCTAAATCTGTGGCACGGTGGCGCAGTGGGTAGTACTGTGGCCTTTCAGTTTGAAGGTTGCCGTTTCAAGGCTCACCGGTGATTTACCTGAAAGATAATGGGCATAGAAGCAGAAAAATTCTGCAGCATACAGTGACACGTCAGGGGGAAAAAGGCCTGTCTAAAGAGATGGGTTTTTAATTGCTTGTAAAATTCATCAGAGAAGAGCTTTTCGAACCAAGTCTGAAAGCTTATTACAAATCATGGGAGCCAAAGAGCTAAAAGCCCTCCCATCCATTGCTATCTTGGGAGGGCGAGGGAATCAAGCAAAAGGGCAGACAAGGAGTGGAGAGTCTGCGGTGTCGACCTAATCTTAATGAGTTCCATAAGGTACAGAGAGGCAAAGCTGTTAAGGACTTTGTAAATGAGCAGTTTAAGTACCTTAAAGTACTTTAAAGTGGATGCGCTGCTATGCTAAGCTAAGCTAAGCTAACTAGACTGTTAAAAATGGTGTAACCCCTACTTATCTCAGGGAGATGGAGAATGAGCCCATGTAAAATGTGTCCCTACCTTGATTCCAACCCCTAATCTCATGAGTCACTCGCTTGTTCTTCAACAAACGATGCTCTCAGCAGAAATGTGCTGCAATAGAAGCTACAAAAACAAGCCGAAACAACAGTAACATTTCTGAGCTTGATCTTCAAGACTGAAACATAGTGGTTGCCTCAAGTTTGGTCTTGTACACCAAGCAGTAGCAGTGTTTAATCTCTCATCAGATCATTTCCACTTGAACTCAGTGAATATGCAAATCTTTAAACAATCAAGAGTCAACAAAAACCCCCTGTTCTTTCTTTAAAATAACTTTTGTTTATTTAAAAATGGAGACATCCCAATTAGTGGAGCTTAAAGAACAGAGCAAAGAAAAACAACAGTTAAATTGTTGTGTGTGGCTCACCTCTTTCCAGTCCACATCTCTCTGCTGATTTTCTGGAGTTGAACTCACTGCAAAACACAATACGTCAATTCCTTATTCTTATGGGCACTTGTATTCTTCTCTTTGCATTTTCATCACCTGTGAAGTCTCTGTGCAGCAGGTGTCTCCAGAGTGAAGGATCGAGGGTAATGGAGTTCAGGTCTCGACACACAGCTGACAGAGAGATGAGAGATTTGACATCCAGTAGCCGCAAAACACGCAGCATCAGTTCCGGAGGAAGCACCACCAGGCCGAAGAGGGCCGGGAGACCCAGTGCTGCACACACAGACGCATGCAGACATAAACACTCTAGTCTAGTGTCTACAGCCTTTATCAAGAGGGAGGTTCACCCTGTCTGGCGGAAGCCATAAGTGGATACACCAGCTGATCTTTGAAGCGGCGAGAGAGTTTACGCAGGTCTCTATAGGTGACTCCTGCAGCGCTGTCTGTAAAGTACAACACAAAGGTTTGGCAAACAGCACATGAGCTACTCTGCCATCTTACTACAAGATTTCAAACATCAAGGCATTCATTCCGGACACTCAAGCTTTGAAGTTACATTTTCATGTCAGGTAGGTCATGCATTCCAAGATTTGCCAAAATGAGCATTAGAGAAACCTGCTCCCTTCAACTCGATGTTTCCAGCTTCTAATATTTAGCTAGGGTTGCTCTGGGGTTCATGAAACTTTTGCGTTTATTTATGTAAAAGTTATTCACTACAGAACCACATTTGAGTGGAGACGAAGTTCCTTTTTGCCATCTGTCAACAACTATCTGCACTTGTATCACATGATGTAAACATTTCTGTAAATTATCAACTCAATTACCGCAATGTCTTTGGAACTGTAATTTGAAAGGTGCTTCTTAACACAATTTTAAAGGTGTTTCCTAACTTTCTGTTCGATTCTTTTATTTTTTTGTAATGATTGGTCCAAAACATACTATACATTTTTATAATACCATCCCCCGAAGATGAGACGCAAAGCATCCATAAACGTCTACATATTCCACATATAACAAAGCGAGAGGAGTGACATCATCGCGTCTGCTATATTTGCAGAATGAAGCCACTGTTGCCATGGATGCTCATTAAACAGAGTCCTACCTATGTAATCCTTTTCAATGTAGTTGTTTTAATGCCATATATTGCCACATACGAACATATGATTTCTTGATTCATGCCGTGGTCTGTCCAATTACTGGATTCTGATTGGGCGGCAGGTATTGATTAACCTCCACTTCTCGGTGGGTGGCTTTTTGGCCTTATCCCTTGTGTCAATAAACTAACGACAAACTTCAAAGTAGCTACATTGCCATGACAACACCAACATAACACGAGACGGGATGGTTGCCAAGGCACAATCGTTGGCTGTATGGAGAAGTCAAGGAAATCATGCAAAGTTTCCCTTGCCAATTTGAGTAATATAAACCAAACCTCATGTCTCTATGATTTTTCTTAGCTGAGATAGTGATATGCAAAATGGTTGCTGTGGTAAACAAGTCTGGTTACTATGGGGGTCAATGACACCATATGATGTTCCTTTATCACTATAAGTTATATAAATCAAATCCCATGTCTTTATCATTTACCAAAGCTGAGATTCCAGTTCAGAACATTTGGTTGCTAGTGTAAACAGTTTAGTTGCTACCCTACCTAGTTTAGACGTCAGGGATGTCAACAAATATCCATTGTTCTATGTTTCATCTTAAAGACACTTTACCTTGTTGTCATTTCTCATTTACTTTTAATGGCCAGTATAAGTCAATAAGGAGGATTTGAACCCCTTCTAGAGCCTAGGGTTGAAATACTTTTGCACAGTGGTTGGTATATTCTTGCACAGACTGAGGTCTCCATAGCTGTGGAGAAGTTTCTATGAGGTTCTCAGTTTTAGAAAATTTGACTCTATGTTAACTGAATGGAAAATGTTTCCTGGAATTCCTTTAGTCACTAAAGTTTAGTGCTACCATTCTTTCCTGCCGGTGCCTGTTCTTTACCTTCTCTTTCCACCTTCAGATAATGGTCTGGCTTCAGCACCAGCTTCTGGGAACTCTCCATTGTCCTCTCCATCTTGAGAACAGCTGAAACCCATGATTATTGCTTCGGTTAGTCTCAACATTACCTCTTTATCTATCGATTCAGTCTGAGATAAGTTTATTGCTTTTATATAATTCTTGTTTAATTTAATCTAATCAATAATCTATCACCAGCATTACCCACCATTAATGACGAGAGAACATCCCATAGGCACAGCGATCACCAACACTAGGCTGTTCTCCAGCAGAGGATGAGTGTACTGAAGTCTGAACATTCCTCCTTCAGCACGCCAACCAATCGGCATCTCTCCTGAAGTCACATGACCACCCTAAGATGGACATTAATGTAAGAATTGCAGGTAAATTTCCGCAGCTTAATTAACAGTTACAACAAACAAATAAACCTGTGGAATGAAGCCCATCTCCAGCAGCAGCAGATGTGCAGCCAGCATCACACACTCGGCAGGTTTTCTCGAGCTAGAGGAGTGTAGAAGTCTCTCCAGAGCATCAGGAATCGAACCCCCTTCTGCCTCACAGCAGAGCAGCGGTGGTGGAGGAAGAGCAGGCTCTCTGTCACACTCCTCAGGCTCCATTTCCTCCATCATCCCGCAATCTCTTGGTGAAGTCACAGCACTGCCCTCCATCCCAGTTTCCATCACCCCTATGCAGCTGGGACCAGCCTGAAATCATCACAAGCCCACTATACATAAAACTCTCAAGGGGTTAACACAGAGGTCAGTAATCTTTGACACATGTAGACTAGTTTTCCACCTGAGCCACAGAAACTCTACATCTGGGGTCACCTACCAGGACCATATGAGTCACCTACAGACCTGTTCTAAAATTAGTTCACCTGTGCCACTTCCCAGTAAGTTGCATCTGTTTACTGTTGACAATATTAAAACTGGGAACTTATGATCAAAGGATCCAGTCTGGACCACAAAATGTACAACTCCAAGGAGACTTCTGGAATTCAAGCAGTAGCGTCTCTATGTCCGGGCCTAGAGACCTTTGCCCCAGCAACTATAGGTGGTGACTAAGATCTCCTCTGAACTCCTAAATTGACTCTAAATAATCAAAGTCTAAACCCTTTGGACAGCTGGCCATGAAATACATCCTGAAGGATACCAGAAAGCCCTGGTACGAGCTTGTAGCATCCCCAAATGGAACATCCAATCAATTAAAATACAAGCACAATTCAGCTCTCCCGGCTGCCTGACACCTGATCACCTGGCACAATCTGACTTTTGACCTTTCACCTTCAGAAATGACCTTTTTCATGCCTCAAAAGGGAAACAGACGAACTTACACAAACCCAAGATGATTTTTAGACAATCATGAGTAACCCCAATGAACAACTCCTGAGCTAAACAAGAAGGAATGAGTAAGAGAGCCAAAAACCACTTCCTGCAAACAATCAGAAGCATTGTATGTTTTAGAATAATTCCATGCTACAGGCTCTTAATGCAAGGGAGGCTTTTGTTGATACACTGGAAATCACATTTGCCACCTACTTTTCAGGACTGGGTCACAGACTTGATTTCTGTTTTAAAGATCAAGAGATTCAGATTCCTGTGGATACGAAGTATTAAAAAGTTATATGGAGCTCATTTCTGGAGCAGCTTTCCACTCAACAGAGCACTCAAATTGTATTATTCCCTTACGCTATTTATTCATTTCCATGTTACTTCATTTGTTTTCTCTTGCTTTGTTGACTCAAGATCTCATAGTCTTCAATTTCTTCAGGACAAAAACATTAATCTACACATGTATGTCATTAATAATCTACTTTCTTAACAACTTGCTGAACCCAACACTCATCCAAAAACAAACCCTTAAAGAAACCAGTCTATGTTTGTTTCTCTTCAAATCCATTTTCGTGGGATGACTGAGATATTTAGCTCCATAATATGACAACCTGAGCATTTCTGCAGAGGATGAAAATGAAACAGTCATCATCTAAATCAGATGTTTCAGTTTCACCGTCCAACTTCAATCGTCTATGCTCAATTATAGCTCCAATATATTTACATTTAGTTGAATCAAAAACACAGTAGTTTAAATGCACGTGTCTTTATGTGTCTGTCACCTCCTCCCTGGCTGTGGCCGAGCATGCTTTTGGGACCCCTGCACTACAAATGGTCACAGGGGGCTTCTGCTCCTCTTGAGATGTGGGAGAACTGTTGTGTGTTAGAATCACACTGATCATGTCTCCAGAAACAACCCCACAGGAGCAGAGTGTCTGCCCCGTGTCCACCAGAGCTTCTGTTCCATTCAGAGACAGACTGAACTGAACATCTGACCTGAGAGAGAGAGAGAGAGAGAGAGAGAGAGAGAGAGAGAGAGGCGGATAGAGAGAGGCATGAGGAGAACTGAAAGTCCAACTCTCCAGTAACAGGTTCTTAGTAACAGGTTCATCCTACATTGAAATACGTATTATAAAACAGCCAAATTAGTGATAAAACAAAGAGACTCTCTGGCTATTTCAAGGAAGTTTAGCAAAAAGCTTTTTCAGTTGTGTTTTATGTTCATTAATTAGGTATAACTAAGTAAATAAAATGCATATAGTTAATGGTGATAATAACATAAACTTTCTCCTTCCTGTTAGATCATCACCATGTCCCTCTTTCTTCTCCACCACCCTGCTTTTCTTGGCTGTTCAAGCCCCGAACACGTTATGATTTCATCTCTCACCGAAGGCCATAGCTGGGCAGCAGTATGTCTCGAACCCGGACGCTGAGCTCTGTGATGGTGGGCTCTGCACCTTCCAGCACCAGTCGACTCGTTTGTTTGTTGATCCTCACTCGGAGCTTCATTCTGCTCTGGAAAGAAAACACAGGCACACTTTCACTTTCATTTCTAAGAAACCAAATACAAAGTCCTCAGCTGAGTGGATCCTTCAGAGACACTGGAAACAAACACAGTGTGTTAACTATAAACTGCCGTTTACAGAAAAAACGTTAATGAATGCTGTCAAATATAATATATATTCAGCTAGCCCTGATGTCCTTAATCCACGTTCAACGACCGTAAAGAAGAACATTAATCATACGTTATATGTCATATGAAATGCAAACTAATGCATAAGAATATTGATAATGTAATAATGCATGGCGTTACACGTTTCATTCTACATAAAATAAGCAAATACACAACTAAACAATGAAAACGTTCAAATACAACATTGAAAACAAATTCAAGGCTTCACAACTGTTTTAATGATCAAATAACGGTTAAACGCGATACTACTTTTACAAAGTCCTAAATTATTTACGTTCATTATGTACGTTGTGTCACTTCATGTGCTTACTTCTGTCATTAACAAATTGCTCACCAATTTAAAGTTATGTTTATAATGAACATGAGATAAGATGAACAAATGTTCTCACCGCTAAAAACGTTAAAGAAGAAGCGCAGTCATAGCGAAACCGGAAGCTCAACTGTCAAACAAAAACATAAATATCGCTGATCCAAAATAAAAGTCCTAAACCGTCGGCAAATACAATTTTAATTAATCCTTTATTAATTTCATGCAAAAATGTAAAGAAACAATTGTGTTATATAAAAAGAATTTGTCATTTAAATTAAATATATGGATTACATTTTTCATGCAAAAAATATAATAGAAACAAAAAATCACCATTACCCAAAATGTTTTACAAAATATTTATGTTAATTTCTAATGAACATAACACGAAAAATTTCACAGGAAAACAAAACGCGACAATACGTTATTCATCTTGTTTATATTCATTTAAATAAGCGAATTAATCTGGCTCGTAGCCAACGTTTCTTTTTCTTGGCCTGCAGGTGGCACTGGCATTCCTGAACACACACGCTCCGTATAAAAGCAAAAGAGGAAGAAACACCAACAGCAAATGTGCGGAACTTCACTGTCTAAAAGTGTGCATAAAATTGATATTTTAAAATGAGCCGCTCATATAATGACGAGCTTCAATATTTGGACAAGCTACGCCACAACTGCTGGAGGATCAAGAAGGGGTTCGTGCCAAACATGCTGGTAGGTTTTCAACTGCTGTCAAGATGTTAGCTCTTTAACCCGATACACTAGTTCTAGTGTGCTTTTTTCAATAAATTTGATCAAATATCATGTTATTCAGGTGGAAGGTGTGTTTTATGTGAATGATCCACTGGAGAAGTTGATGTTTGAAGAGCTGAGGAACGCCTGTCGCGGAGGAGGTGATGCAACTGTTTTTCACTGTCTGCAATCGCTAACTTTATTATTACTTGATAAATCACACAATTATATGAGAGCATTTGCTAGAATGCGGAGAGGGTAAATCTCAAGAGTCTATCTATGTATGTATACAGTCAGGTCCATGAATATTGGGACATCGACACAATTCTAACAGTTTGTTTGGGATGTTCATTTGGGATAATGAGGAAATAACACAAGAAGCCAATTGTCCCATAACTTTTGGGAGGCACATATGCAAACTGTTATAATTCCTATACCATTCACCTGATTTGGATGTAAATACCGTCAAATTAAGGCTTAGAGTCTACAGTTAAAGCACATCTTGTTCGTTTAATTTTACATCCATTGTGGAGGTGTATTGAACCAAAAATGTTAGAATTGTGTCAATGTCCCAATATTTATGGACCTGACTGTATGTGTGTGTGTGTGTGTGTGTTTGAAGCCAAATCTAAACAGCAGCGTCATGTTTGTGCATTATTTGGAGTTATAAAACACACCTTCAACTGGACTCAAAGTTCAGTTCATTTTATCTAGTTGTTTGTCTAACAGTAAATGTCAGTACAGATCCACATGTAAATGCATTTCCTAAAGACACTGTTTTGTGACCGGGCTTGTGGAAGGTTCAAATTCAATGTCTCCACCATCTGTAAAAGTCCCTATCGATTAGAGGAGTAGGTTATCAAAAACCTACCCAAATGTGAACCAAATGTGACCAATTCTGTCACAGCCCAGGTGTTCCTCAGTAAAGAGAAGATAAACTCCCAGAGGAACAAACATCTGTTCATTAAAAAGCACATGGAGATGCCTAGAGTTTGAGCTGATAAGACACAGATTGAACTTTTTGCAGTTCAATGTTTGAGGAAAACCAAGCTCTGCATCCCTACGTTGAAGCATAGTGGTGGATTCAGACAGAGATGATTGCTCCTACAACAAAAATGTCTTACTGCTTTTAAAAGAGGTGTTAATGATCGCGGAGGGTATGATTGTATTTGTGAACAACTGGTTTTAAAAACTACTTGCAACTATATGAACAGGGCACTTTTTCACCGAAATGATCTGTTTGACAGGGTTTGGTGGCTTCTTGCCTGCGATGAAGCAGATTGGAAACGTAGCTGCTCTGCCAGGAATCGTGCATGTGAGTTCAAGAGCACATTTTCCTCTCATCATGGTGTTTTTGTGAGGTGTCTAATCGAAGCTGTCTTGTAGCGCTCCATTGGTTTGCCAGACGTTCACTCCGGATATGGATTTGCCATTGGAAACATGGCTGCGTTTGATATGGAAGACCCAAATGCTGTGGTTTCTCCAGGTCAGTGATGGCTCATGGCTTGTATCTGTCATAAGCTGTACGGTAGCAGCATCTGCACAGCTTCACAAGCACATGACGTAAAGCTGGATGTCAAGAAAAAGTGGACCGGGTTTCAAAAGGTCAAATTTAAGATTATTAAGAATCAAATTTGAGAAATAAAAAAGGGGATGTCATTATTAATATGTTGTTAGCAAGTGGCCTCAGCCAAGCTCTACAATCGTTTTTTTCAAGCCAAGTGTTTTTTCAAGCACTTCCCCCGTGCTAAAATGTGTCTGTGATGACTTTAAAATCTTGTGCCAATATCAGCGCTGATAGGTTGTTGCATTTGGTCTCATTTGTTGTCAGAATAGAGACAATAATTAATATCTGGATAAGTAAAACACAAAATTATAATACCACAAATGAGCCAAGCAAGAAAAAGAATCTGAATTCAAATTAAGTTCACGTGGACACCAGAAAAATGAGGCCTGTGAAAAGTAAGCATTAAAAGCACTTTTTATGGCCTAAAATGTGAAATTGTTCGTATATATGTATTTATTATTAATTCTTTTTTTACTTTTTAAGACCCTGCGTACACCTTTAGGTTTTGCCACAACACTCCCCTTTTAGAACTGAGCAGACCCCAATGAAAAAGCTGTTTATCTGTAAATTTGAGCAAATTATTTTAAAATATCAATCTTATAGTCATTTACATTCCATTTTAATGTTTTATTTATTATTTTTCATTCCATCCACAGCACATTGGTGGGTGTTGCTAAAAGGGGATTTAGTGTTTCAGGTGAGTTATTTGTGTTTACAGGTGGTGTGGGCTTCGATATTAACTGTGGCGTTCGGCTGCTGAGGACAAATCTGGACGAGGGAGATGTGCAGCCAGTGAAGGAGCAGCTGGCACAGTCCATGTTCGATCACATTCCTGTGGGGGTTGGGTCTAAAGGAGTCATCCCCATGGGCGCCAAGTACTCAAAATTAAACTCTTCTGTTTGGATTTTTATATGCATACAGAGTTAAAGCTACTTCTAATGCATGTGTTCAGGGACCTGGAAGAAGCCCTGGAGATGGGAGTGGACTGGTCCCTGAGAGAAGGCTACGCCTGGGCCGAGGATAAGGAGCACTGTGAAGAGTACGGCCGAATGCTGCAGGCCGATCCCAACAAGGTCTCATCCAAAGCCAAGAAGAGAGGCCTGCCACAGGTACAGAGCCTTCATTAGAACCAGACGTCCAGCCTCTACACACCAATCCAAAGTGAGATTCACACAAAGCTTCAGAGGTTTCTTAGCAGGGTGCTCTTCATCTACCTTGACGAAATATTGATTCAACGACACGTCCTGCCTGAAGATGGCAGAGAGAAGAAATCAAAGAACACATAGAAATATCATGGATGTCGTGCAGTAAATAGCCATATATTGATGGCTGATGGACAAAAATGTGGAGAACAGAGAGGATTTGTGGAGCGCTGTACAAACTGGGATGAGCGCCATAGAGCAGCTCTTTTACATCCTAGTTTACATCCTGGACATCAAAAGATCCAGCTTTCATTGGTCGTTCTCCCTGTGAAAAACAGATGTGATATGTAGAAAGTGAATGAGAGGATGGATAGAGCTAGCGTTGGGATCGAAGAGAGATAAAATGGAAAAGCAGCGAGAGAGAGATACGAGAAAAATTAGCAAAAGGAGCGAGGGAGAGCAAGCGGGTCAGAGCAAGAGTAAATGAATAGGAATACAAGAGAAATGGTGAAATTGAAAAAAGAAGATCGGAGGGATAAAGAGACCGAAAAAGTGGAAGCAATTGAACAAGACTTGGCATTCCTTACCCAGTAGCCCTTGCAGACTAGAAAGGTGGAGTTTAAAATCACGATTGTTTTCTTGGAAGGCTCAAACCAGCATGTTGTATTTAGATGTTTGCTCTACAAGCTTAACATAGCGGTTTGTTCTGCCGGTGCAGCTGGGAACTCTGGGTGCAGGAAATCACTATGCAGAGATTCAGGTGGTGGACGAGATCTACAATGACTACGCAGCCAAGAAGATGGGCATCGACCATAAAGGACAGGTGTGCGTAATGATCCACAGCGGCAGCAGAGGTCTCGGGCATCAGGTGGCTACAGGTGAGTACCAGCAGAGTCGCCCGCCAGAGAGGAAAACACGGTAGATTTACTTTCCTTCACCCTCTCCAGATGCTCTGGTGGCGATGGAGAAGGCCATGAAGCGCGATCAGATCACGGTGAACGACCGACAGCTGGCGTGCGCTCGCATCACCTCTCCAGAGGGTCAGGACTATCTGAAGGGCATGGCAGCCGCGGGAAACTACGCCTGGGTCAACCGCTCCTCCATGACCTTCCTCACACGACAGGTTTGCGTTGAGCTTTAAAGCGACACATGAAACATGTTTTTCATCGAACATGTGCCCCTCCCTCAGGCCTTCTCGAAGGTCTTCAACACCACCCCAGACGACCTGGACATGCACGTGATCTACGACGTCTCTCACAATATCGCTAAAGTAGAGGAGCACATGCTGGAGGGCAAGCAGCGGAGGCTTCTGGTGCACAGGAAGGGCTCGACGCGGGCCTTCCCTCCTCACCACCCGCTCATCCCCGTCGATTACCAGGTGAGCACTGAGCAGACACCAGTTCAAACCATTTTGGCATACTGGTAGTAAGTATCTCAGCTGCCTCTTCTTCTAGCTCACTGGTCAGCCTGTTCTGATCGGAGGAACCATGGGAACTTGCAGTTATGTGCTGACGGGCACTGAGCAGGGCATGACCGAGACCTTCGGTACCACATGCCACGGCGCTGTGAGTTATTATCTTTAGGATTATTGCCTCATCTGAAGCTTTTCCGCTCGAGCTGACGCCTCTGTGAACTCTGCAGGGGCGAGCTCTGTCCAGAGCCAAATCCAGACGCAACCTGGACTTCCAGGATGTTCTGGATAAACTGGCAGATTTGGGCATCGCCATCAGAGTGGCGTCACCTAAACTGGTGATGGAGGAGGTAAGATTTCTGCATAATTTACAAAGACATTTTCTTAAAATGTTTTTGTTTTTTACAAGAAGAGTATGTAAGATCTTGGCAATGGGTAAAAAATCCTGGATTAATTTCATTTGAGGTAGAAAAAGAGGGTTATGCAAAAAAAAAAAAACCCTAAATTTTAACAATTTGATTTGATGAAAATGACTTCAATGGTCGACAAAAAAACCCGTCAGTAAAGGAGATTTCATTTTTAATCTGAGAATGTTTTTAAAACCTGTCGATCAGCATCTAAATATTCTGTGAAATGGCAACTATTTAAGATGCAGCAGTTGTTCATTTTACACAAAACTTGTTAAACTTATTCATAATAAGTGAATGTGCAGAAAACAAGTTAAAAAATACTATAGATTAGATGCAGGGGAAAATTCATCTATGGACCGTGAAAAGTGAGATCCTCTAGCTGCACTATAAAAGAAAATGAAATAAAAAAATGCGGATTTTAAAAATTGATCACATGTAAAAATGTATTTGTACAACAGTAAATCTGTTTTGCTGTTCAGTTATGTTTACTGCAAATTATGCATGTTTTTCTTTTTTGTCTTTGTGCGACTCAAAAATGAAATTTTGTTCAACTTAATATATACTAGGATATTCCTGTATCTAGAAGGATATGAAGAATAAAAGCAATAGGCATTTCTTTAGCTAGTTCTAATGTAATTCATTTTCTTGAGTATAGGATAAAAGTTGGATTCATTCATTTAAAATAATTAAAAAAATGGCACCACAGCAGATAAAATGTAAAACTATGCGCTGGTAGACTTGCTACTATGACAGGCAAAAGGGTTTAAAGTTCTAAAAAAAAAAAAGATATTTTCAAAAATAAGTTTACTATTTTGTAACATTAAAACAATACAGATATATTTTCAAAGAAAATGTGTTTAGTTAATATTAAGTTAACGAATTGATCTCAATTTGGATAAACCTGTTTCATGACACAAAGCATGCTTTGATCGCTTCAAACTGTTTCTCCCAGGCCCCTGAGTCCTATAAGAACGTTACAGATGTGGTAAACACCTGCCATGACGTCGGCATCAGTAAAAAGGCCATCAAGCTCAGACCCATCGCCGTCATCAAAGGATAAAGGCCTGGAGTTTACTACATTTTGCACTTAATGGTGGAGCTGAAGTGTCGGGTGAAGGAAGCACAAGTTTGGTGATGGTTTATGTCGAGTTTGGAAAGGCCTGAAGTCGAGCTGAGATTAGTAAACACTTTTATTGGTCATGATGACAAATATTCACCAAAGGGAGACAAGGGCATGTGGCAGCATATCAAAAATAAATCACCTGTACACAAAGATATTTCACCTAGCGGTCTCTTCTTATTTGGCATGGACACAGTGGGTTTGAATTGATCACTTCTGGAGCAAATGCTCATTAGATTCTTGATTCTGTCAGTGTGTGACACAGCTGAGTGGACCCAAACCTGTGAGAGCAGCTTCTAACGGCTGTCCTTCAGCATTCACACATGAGAGCCTTGTCTAAAAATCCAAAGGATTGTCAGCATTTATGACGGAAAACAAGTTTCTGTACAAAACCATTGCTAGCAGGGTAAAGAAACCCCTCTGGGATCCAACCTCAGTGTTTTTCACAGTTATTTCAATCATACACAGATTGCTTACATCCAACAGGCTTAAAGGGCAGTCAATGACAGTAAGACTGTGATGGAGAGCATCTACATTTAGTGTTTGATTGGTACAGCGTTGATGGGAATGCCATAAACAAAAAACGCAAAGATACAGAAAACCAAAAGTCTGCTTATCGTTTAAACGCTTGCACACATCTCAAGAGCACTTCCATTTGAGAACCGCTTCACCTCAAAGTAAAACCTCATCTTTGAAAAAAAAAAAAAAAAAAACAAGACAATTAAATAAATCTAATCAGGCCCTTCTTTAAATGAAAAACGAATTACATCCGTTCATTGTAGCAACCATCTGAAGTCTGTAACAATTATTGTGTTTCATGCCCACCCACTCTCATAAATCCCATCCGCAACTCTCCATGGGCTTGTCCAATCATTGATCTCGTCTCCACGGAGCGCTCAACTCAGATTGGGCCAGGGTCCTTGAGGAGATGCTAGGCGACCGCTGATCCCCACCGGACTCCGATCGGGTGTGGTTAAGCTTCTGTAAGTGCAAGAGTAGCTCCTATGCTAAGCTCAGTCTGTACGGTGCTCAGGAAGTGGCTTCAACTGCGGAAGAGGTTCCAGTTTTAAAGTTTGGCCTGCTGGAAAAAAACCTGCACAGACACACGGAAGCAACTTTCACAAACCATTCAGACATCTTTTCAAGGGGAAAAAAATTATGCATTTTCTTCCCAGACACTCAAGGACACAAGACAATAAATACATAATGGAATTATATTTTTCTCAATGTCAGTCAATATTCAGTTAAGCTATAAAAGCACAGACATTTAACAACAAAATACTAATTTTGCACAATATAAAACCATGTTTATCATTGCTTTCTAGCATCTAAAAATCCTCAACATGCAACTTCTCATGATTTTATGGCTTTATGACACGCTTAAAACTGGTGCTTGGTGGCTTTTCTAGCATCCTGTGGCTCAGTTGGTAGAGCATTGCGCTAACAACGCAAAGGTTGTGGGTTCAAATCCCAGAAAAAGCGATATTCATTCAAAAATGTAAGTCGCTTTGGATAAAAGCTTCTGCCAAATGCATATATGTAAATGTAATGTAATGTTTTCTGGTGAATTCATATTTAGATTATAACAGTTTGATTTTTGACGCCAACTACTGCTCAAGAGACTGCTGGGGAGACAGACAGCTCTGCTAGCGGGATCATCAGCATTGCATGCTTAGTGATTATTGAAAATAATGACAGAAACAACTAATACTGTTTTTGTCCCTTGTTTTCATTCAATGACTCAGTCGGAATTGTTGTAGCTGTGATACAAAGCATGTTTATCATCAACCCAAAAAAAAACAAAAAACCCCACGGTTCACAAGCGCCTATTGAACCAAGTACGGCATACCGTTCGGAATAAAACCAAGTATTGTGGCATCCGTAGTCGAACCAACCAACCGACCAACCAATGGAAGCTAGTGGTCTACAGCAAGATAAAGGCAGTGGAGGTTTTTCAGGTGGGTGTGGTCAAAGCTAGTTTGAGCTGCTGGACTTTAAACAGTTTTGTACCTTCATGTAGTTCTTGAGGACCTTAGCATCCGGCTGCTGAATCACTTGACACAGCTCCTAAAGAAAGAAAAGAGTTTCATAAGCATTGCTTTTTTTTAGACATGTATAAAGCAGAATTACTGTAATGGAATAGTTAAGTAAAAGAGCCGTACTAGTTTTTACTTTTCCTTGTCCAAATGAAAAGCTATGTTAAAAGAGACCTGGAAACATTAAAACCTCATTAAAGTTTTTAAAGTCAATCTACAACCAACTTTTTAAAGATTTAAATCAGGAATGTTATTAGTCAAGAATCACAAAAAATATATATATAATTTCCTTTCTAAAATGATTTATGCGAAAGTCATTACATTTAACTGGAGATAAAGTTCTTTCGAGTTAACCCGAGAGTGAAGTCTCCATGTAAAAAATTCGTAATTTAAAGGATTTACAATAATCCATTTGACTATGTGAACATACCTTAGAAAAGCAAAACAACCTTTTATTACTTTGGAACTCATATATCTCAGACCCTTAATATCTATGAATTTCAGGAGAACTGGGTTCATTTCTTCCAAATAAATGACAAAATGATATATATTTTAAGCTTTCAGTTTCAAGTAAACATATATTCTTTTGTTTTTACATGACCAGAACTAAAAAAAGCAATTACCGCTATTTAAGTCAAATTGAATATTTATATTTGTCTTGATTCCATAAATCTTCTTTTTCATAAAAGTAATACAAGGCTGTTGTGAAAAACACTCACAAACAAAACTCACGGCCTGTTCGGTTCGGGACACTTGCGTACCGTTTCGGTATTCGGTATTTTTATTAAATGATATAAATGTATTATTAGCGCGATTTTAAGCGCAGCGGAAAAATGTTCCTAGGCGAGTTTTCGCACGGACGCTATTGACTGACGAGCACGAGCGCGAGTAGGAAAAGGGAATCATATCAAAAGCGAAAGAGAAGCCAGAGCTTGAAGACCCTCCCACCTCACTATGGTCTCGTGTTTGAGAACACTTTGGCTTCTCTGTTAAAATACATAACGGGGATAGACGAGTGGATAAATTTAAAGTTGTATACCGACATTGTTCCACGGAGATCGGGCAGGCAACACATCTAACATTTTCTACTGCTGGAGATATTGTCACTGCAACCAGATCTGTGCTCTCTTCAGAAAATGTGGATAGGTAATCTATCCTATCTATCCTAACTAGTTGCAGTATTTCATTTTTTATTTAAAAAAATGTGCTTTTCTTTATAAAGAGTGCAATTTATTTAAAATATCACCCAAAAGTGTCACTTTTATTTATTTTATGCAAGAATTCTATTGTGTATTGGCAGCTTTTCAAAATAAAGATTTTGTAAGTTCTTATTGTTTTGTACGGAAAATTAACCGAACCGAGCTCTCCAAGACACTGTACCGAACCGAATACGATTTTAGCATACCGTTACACCCCTAGTCAGGACGTTGATTAAATTCATGTCATACCTCCAGTTAGGAGATGGAGAGGAAGGTGCCTTAGATTGGCTTAACCTCTTAAGCCCTGAGGCCTATTTTCCGAAAATCCTATACTTTTACTTTTTAAGGCATTTCTCAGCTTTTACAAGGCCTAAACTGCAAATCTTGGTATCAAAATGAAGATAGGTTCTTGGGGAGTGGTGTGGATGAGTTAATTTGACAGTCAAGAACACTGGGTAAGAGTAATTGATGTTGGAATGGCCAAAAAATGAACTCTGCCTAAAAAAAAAAACACGTTTCCTCCAATATCTCCTTATTTTACTTGTAACGAAGCAAATAAACACAATCAATTGTAACCACTACATGTCAAGGACATCTGTAGCAAGTTTGGTGTTCATACTACAAGAAACTAATATTCTGTAAAGGTTTTGATTGAACAAAGTTCAGGCGTAATCCATGTTGGCACAGTTTGGCA
Organism: Danionella cerebrum; assembly: GCA_007224835.1. NCBI lineage: Eukaryota > Metazoa > Chordata > Actinopteri > Cypriniformes > Danionidae > Danionella > Danionella cerebrum. The sequence continues at coordinate 24,850 of SRMA01025940.1, forward strand.
CAATTTGGCACAATAATTGAAATATGGAAAAAATCTTGTCCAAAGCTTCAGCTTCGTTCATAGTCTTCTTTTCTTGCTTATGGGACATGATTTCAGCAAAAAAAAAACTCCTAAAGAAACGCTGTAAAAGGGGGGTAGAAGCTCATTTACGCCATCTTGCTGCGCTTTTGGGAACCTTTCATTCACAAACGCTTTCGACGTCGAGCTTCTGCGTGTCCCTACTTCCCGACCATCTGTCCAATCCGGGAGCTCTATATATCGCTGGAAAGCTCTGATTCTGAGGAAGCTAATAAGCTCAACCATTTTGAGACGGACAGCATCGCCGAAGAATCACACGACGCGCAGCGTGGAGAGACCACCTCTTACGCACGGGGAGTCATTCCATATTTGGTGACGTCATGAGGCCACGGAGCAACACAAAAAAATACAAAATGGAGTTTTCGCGAAGCTATCGACCGGACATAACAACAAACGGACTTTTATCGCTATGGAAATAACTTTTTGTTGAAAAAACGGCAAAGGTAAGACAAGATTTACATGCTTGCTTGGTTTTCGCTGGCGTTTTTTCGGGGAACTTTCGCTCCCTGCTCTGAAATACTTCATGCAATGTTAATGAGTTGCATATCGCTGGATTCAACTGGTTGTTAGCTTTCATTTAATGTAATGGTTTGGGTGTTTCCGTTTATATTGTGGATACATATCGCACATAAACAAAAACGTGGTCATGAATTATACTCCGGACATGTTGTTGTTTATTTGCATGGCGTTCGAGCTGTGGTTAACGGATATGAAATTGAATTAGATACGTTTTTAGAGGAGTTTCCGCTGAACACAACAGTATTTAATATGTGTGGGTTATTCTCAGGGTTAGTGAGCTATGAGTGAAAATGTAACGCACAAGGGGGCAAGTCCCCGGTACCGGGGACTCTCGGGCTTAAGAGGTTAAATAGTAATGAAAGCTTGACGTTTTAAACGGTAACACTGGTAGCAAGCCCTGATTGAGTCTAAAAAAATTAGTTTGAATACAATTTTAAATATTAAAATCTGGGTTTGATTGCCTTTGAGGTGCTGGAACAGACATTTTTTTTATTATTTTACTTTATTTTTATTTTACCACTTTTGTGCTAATGAAAACACATTTTTACTCAAATTTATCAAAATGGAGTTATGGCGTTTTGGAAAAAACTTAATTTCCATCTCGTTTCACATTTTGGAAAATTTTTTGGGAGTTTTAATGGTGAAATTTTATTTTGAAATGTTCATGTCTTGAAACAAAAAGAGAAGCAAACCTGTGTGATCTCTGGAGACACGTGCAATGACGGTAGATACTCCTGCAGAAACTGAATGCACTCCGGACCCTGAGAACACACCACAGCACATCGAAACAGCATTAATATCCATGTTCTTGACATTAGTTCTCCGTTAACGACCGTATTTTTCGCCGTATAAAACACACTTTTTCTATTAAAAAAATGCAGCTATTTATTGTAAAGATTTAGCAGTCTCAACGCATTTCCTACACACGAGTTATCCGCATTGGAAAAGAACCTCGAGCCTCTCAAAGTAAGACAAGCGCTGGAAGAAGGGCGGGACTGAAGTTTGACGTGTCCCTTAAACGTTTCTCAAATTACATTTCTCTAAATGACCACTAGATGGTAGTATTATATAGGAAAATTCACATCACACTCCGGAGCCATCGGTGCGCGCTGACATCGCCCATCTCTGCTCGGATTGTAAGGAGCCGGTATGAAACATTACAGCCTTTTTTGTTACTTTTACTGTTTACTGACTGTTCATGTTACATGTTTGGTATATAATTTTTCTTAAGCTGCTGTTAACTTTTACACAGTTGATATTAAATATTTTACTACAGTATTTGGTTCAGAATCTTTTTTTTCTAAATCTTCCTCATTTAAAATTGGGTGCGTCTTATATGGCAAAAAATACGGTACTCAATCTTCACTTACTCTTTTGAGATGAATCATCTGCAGAGTCAGCGAACACTCTGATAGCGTCTGAAACACAAGAGATGTCATTAAAGTCCCTCTGAATAGTTTCATGCAGGTAGTGTGTGAAAGACTGTAGGCCTCACCAGCACCGTCTGGGCATCTGAAAGGTCAAAGGTCGGCTTAAGAGGAGCCATGAAGCAGGCAGGAACAATGTGCTTATAGATGAAATCCGGAAATCCCACCAAACCGTCTTTACCACCTGGAGAAAAGATGCATTTAGCTCCGTTTTAGATCAAGCATTTTAAAATTTTCTACATTCGTTTTTTGCTGCTAGACATGAACAAAACTGGCAAAACTGTGTATAAAATACAACTTAAATATATGTTGTTGCCACTACTTTTTGAACGTTCATCTTTGAAGACGTGTATTGATGTGTGACTGCAGTTTTGATTGGATTCCAATAATTTATTACTCATTCTGTAATGAATTAATCATAGCAGTAAGAGATCAACAGAAAAGAAAAATTGAAGAGAGCATTTCTGACCCCAGAGCTCCACCAGTCTAGACAGAATGATGAAGCAGGTTTTCTGAGCAATGGGGTCAGGGAAATCTACTGCTCCCTGGATGATGGTGAACAGGACCCTCTCGATGTTCTCCACTCCTGTCAAACACAGAGAGTAAGAGAAGAGCTCAAGTTAGACTGAATTATCATAAAATAATGAACATTCATGCTTTCTTCAACAATTTCTTGAGGTTTCTTCTCTTGGATCTACTGAAGTGACAGTCCTCACCCTGGCTAGCCATGACCTCGTTCATGCCACTGCTGGCAATGGTTTGAATGAAGCTGAAGTAGCTCCTCCGCAGCATCTGTTTTTCCAGTGCTGCCGTTTGATCATTGTCCTCTGCTGGCCGAGATAAAACCTCGAAGATGGCCACAACGAGAGGCATGAAGATCTCCTGGAGGAATGGAGACACCTGGTTCTGCAGGGGATACATGATGCGAGTTAAAGGTTTAGTATGATAGACACTATTACATTTTGTTTCTAGTCTGAATATCGTCAACTATGAAAAACTCCTGAAAAAACTGAATGAGAAAAATAAAAAAAAAAAAAAGGTAATGCCAAAATCAAGAAATGCATTTAAAATGAAATATGTTGATATTGTGAAAGAACTCACATGTAGAATAAGATCAAATCATTTAAATCTTAACTGCAACAAAGCAAAAAAAACGTTTACAATCTGCTCAAATATTTCTTTTTCTAGAGAGAACACTACAACAACTGTATCGTACTTAATGGTTGTCACTGGGACTAAACTGATCCATCCTTTAATAAAACCATGCAACTAACTGAACTCAAAGATTAGCATATCGCAGGTGAGGAGGAGCACACAGGTGGTGGGAGGGGCATATTACATATATACACACCACAATATACTGGCTATAATATTAATGTAATAACTATTTGGACCAGCTCTTACTCTTTCTCATCAAATTTGATACACAAGGCCTAGTGGATAGGGTGATTGACTGGAGATCAAAAGGTCGCTGGTTCGATTCCCCGCTCCACTAGGATAGTCGAAGGTGGGATGAGTGTTGAAACTCTCTCCCTCCTGAGAAAACCATGACTGTGGTGACCTTGAGCAAGTCACCAGTTACCACAGCTCCCCGGGCGCCGCAGCCATGGCTGCCCACTGCTCCCGGTGTGTGTTCACGGTGTGTTTATTCACTGCTGTGTGTGTGTGTGCACTTGGATGGGTTAAATGCAGAGCACAAATTCCTTGTATGGGTCACTCCATACTTGGTCGTAATGTCACTTTAATTTGATGGGGGCTCTAATCTATACATTGAATTTACTCAAAAACAGCTCAGAACAAAGCAGTTGTTTATGTCGTCCAACTAATTTTAGCAGTAGCCATCTCTGGTTTCAGGGAGGGCTGTATTAAATATGGACCAAATGATCATATTGCGATTTTTTCAATATTGTGATTGAAAAAGCAAAAACAGTTTGCCAAAATCGCAACTAAAATCTCAAACAAGCTACACACATACAGTCTAAATGTGTTCAGTGCACAAGTGCATACCAAAACATTTCGCAATGAAATAATAAAACCGTAGTAAAATTGTCTTTTTAAAACAGACAACATAAAATAAATTAAGATTAACCAACAACAACTCTAGTTAATAGCATACAGTACAAAGTCATACTAGCTGCTTAATAAACAAAACCCTAATAAATTGTCTTAAAAACAGAAAATTTAACAATAAATTAAAACGCAAATCACAACAACGAAAAAAAAAAACAGATGGCTCTCTTAAAGGTTTTTTGCAAGAAAAACCAGTTTGTCAACCATTTCTGGTTTTAAGCATGATTGGTGGCATGTCACTACATTTCTCCGAGTACTAAACACTCTCTCCGAAGGTGAGCTGGAATACAAAATTTGTTTTGGCTCTGATTGGTTAACATCCTTCTCCCGCTCAACTTAGCTGTAATTGCCTCGTGCTCTGCGTCAGCTCTAGTTTTTTTACATATAAAAACAATCGCACAAGAATGTATTGCGAATAAAAATCTAAATAAACTAACAGATAAAATTGCAATCATGATTTTTTTTTGTGATAAATTGCACAGCCCTACTTTGAGGCTGACAGGATGCTCACGGGTCTGTTGTTGGGAGAACATGAACACATTAGGGGTGTAACGGTTCACGGGGATGTATTGAACCGTTTCGGTGCGGCCTGTTCGGTTCGGTACACTTGCGTACCGTTTCGGTATTTTTATTTATTATTAGCCCGATATTAAGCGCAGCGGAACCTGTCTCTTATAAATATTATTCTTAATGGCTCACATTGTCTCATATCTCTCTGTTAATATGACGGGTCTGTTTTGTCTGGTGGAAGAATTTGCTCTATGAGCTGTGGCGGCCACCTGACCATCATACATGCGTCATGTTGTGCAGGAGCAGACTTCAGTTTACCTGTGGAGGCAATAAATGCAAATGGCAAAAGGGTAACAATATAATCTCCATGATGGAAAACTGCAGATTCAGTAGAAAAGTTGATTTTCTGTTATGTTTATTTAAAAATGCAGTTTTTTTTTATTCCTTTAAAATTAGAGTTTGCGGTTTAATTAAGTATGGTCATATCCAGAGCTCACAGAGTTTCCATATGAAGTGAACAGTTTCTTTCTGACTTCCAAACTGCATTACACATTGAGAAATAATGTCGAAATTCAATTGCTTTTGGATTTCAAAACGTTTGTGAAAATTATTGTTCATCAAAATGTCCAGAATCTGTTTATATTGAGTTTTATTTGTGTAAAAGTGTTTTTGTTTGTAAAGGCTAAGTAAAAATAATAAATTATATATATATATATATATATATATATATATATATATATATATATATATATATATATACTCATATATATATATATATATATATATATATATATATATATATATATATATATATATATATATATATATATATATATATATAGTCTTTTCCTGGCTTTTGATATCGAAGAAAAACATTGAGATTTACATTTTTTGCCATATTGTCCAGCCGTAGAGTTCTAACTGAAAATAACTGCAGCCAACGAGAAAGCAGCATCCAGAGCAGCAGGAAGTTAGGAGCAGGAGCAGTTATAAATTCAGACAGCATTATCAACAATGACTTTAGATCAGAAAAGGTCTTTTTACACCCTAATAAATCTACTCTGGCACTCTGGTTTTTCACAAGTGACCCTGTGTTGTGTTCAAGTCACTTCTCATGAGTGTTTTGTTGAGAGACGTAGTGTAAGGACCAGGACGAAGTAGTTTGAGAAAGTCATGCAGTGTGAAATCCTGTGCAGGGTGAACACAGCAGTGATGGAATGCTACCCCAGATGCTCGTGTACTGTGAAAACATCTGTGATGAGTACTCTGATAACTGTGCAGTCTGAACTCTGCACTGTGTAAAAGGGTCAAACACAAAGAAACAAAACCAAAGACTGTTGGACGTATACATTAGGGGTGGGCGATATCTCGATATTTAAAATATATCGAGATATTTTTTTAACTCGATATGAATTCTGGCATATCGTATATATCGATATAATGTCATATTTTTAATTTTCGCCACTTTGCTTGTGTGCCTTCTCTGTGCTGCGCTCGTCCGCGCCTCCTTGCTTTTGTTCCCCCTCCCCTTGCCTGTCGTCTCAGTCAACATGGCGGCGCCTGCAACCAGCCCGGAGGTTACAGAACTTGTTGCAAAAAAAGAATTGCTGTCTCCATTATATGGAAATACTTTGGTTTTAAGTCGTCAGACGAACAACAGACAGATGTCTACTGCTGTGAATGCCGTGAAAGTTGCTGCCAACCAAAGCTCCACTAATCTCCACAATTCTATAACGCGGAGTGTAGAATATGAAAGACAGAGCGGAAGGTGGTGTAGCATCACAGAGTCCGCTGCATTTCACATAGCGGTGGACATGGCACCCATATCCGTCGTTGAACAACGTGGCTTTAAACGTACGCTAAAAACACTTGATCCCAGTCAGATACAGTTTACCCAGTCGGCATTACTTTGAGACAGGAACTCCCGCGACTGTACACTACAGAGAGAGCGCGGCTTGCTGCTGAATTGAAAAAGGTTACTTACAACAGAGGTCCTGCAAAGATGAGCTTGAGTTGAGTTGTTTTATTTTTGAATGAAAAGAAGGCAATGTGTATTATTTTACAGTTAAACTATTATTTATGTTATCAGGGATTTTGTTTATATCCTAAATGTTACAGGAGCACTTTGTTCCTATGCACTGCCTGCTTTTTAGTTGTTTTATTTTTGAATGAAAAGGCAATATGTATACAAGGATTTCTGAAAGAAAATTTGCAGAAGCACCTCTGAGCGTCGACTTTGACATTTGTATTATTTTTTTTTTTGCAGTAGGTTTTTTTTTGGGGGGTGGGGTGGTTATAAATCCTGTAAAGATATCGAGATATATATCGTATATCGAGATATAGCAAAATATATCGAGATATATTTTTTGCTTCATATCGCCCAGCCCTAGTATACATGCAGGCAATCACAAATGACATGCACATTCATTCGGATCCACACTCAAATACAAACTCCTTTCTCAACACGCTGAGCGCTTTGTGTTCTTACTGCATGGTGGTGTTGAAGAATCGATGAACAGACTCTAACAGAAGCTCAGGAGACACTTGTGCCAAACGATCCAGAAGCATCTTCAGCTGCTTCCTGTACTCCACAAACATAGCCTCATCCTCACCCTGAAACACACGCAGTTTCATTCAACACGTGCTGAGTATGATTTTATATCACAGATTGTCCCTAGAGCACTGACCTCATTCTCAAAGTTATACTCATCATCGTACTTGAGTTTGTTCATCACAGCCAGCATGATCGCCTGCTCACATAACAAACAAAACGCATCAATGCAGTGATAACCAGCACTTAGTGGTTAAATATAGATCAAGTGAACATGATGTACCTCCACGTTGCTTTTCTGCTGCTCATTCAAAGCTGGAAGCTGAAAAAAAAAAAGTGTGCAGTCAGCATGAAGCAGCAGTCTCCGGATGCTTTATTAGTTTGGTTTATTAAGGCTACCTGTTTGAGCACATGCAGGTAGTCATAACAGAAAGCCACAATGTTCGCAGATATATCGTCGTCTTCATGAATCAGCAGCTGTAGCATCAGGGGAACCTTGCTCTCGATGGCACGGAGGGTTTCAGCAGAGACTTTCTCGTCCCCAGTTTTACTGAGTTTGGTCCAGCTTAGCACCAAAGACTGACCCATCCCATTCATCAGGCGGGAAAACTTGGCCAGGAAATCAACATCTTCCTCCTGAGGGAACAAACGCAGGGATAAGAAATGATCAGTAGTTAACCCAGTGAAGTATATACTACGACACCCCCCCAAACCCAAACAAAAAAAACAGACCCTTTCCATAGATTTCCATTTTCCACTCTAAAAGAATATTTTTTTTCTTGAGTTAAGTGCTGAACTAAAAGCATCATATCCTTTCCTAGGGAGTCATTTGCTGCACTAAATGAATCATATTTTTTCGTGGTGTTATTTGGTGATCTAAAAGAATCATCTTCTCCAATGATTCCTTGACTCTTTCAAAAAAATAAAACTTCACAGTGATCCATATTGGGCGGTTTCACAGCAGATGTCTTTAGTTTGATTCACGCAAAATAGAGGTAATTTTTCCTTTTGGTTTGGGAGGTGAGAAAGCAACTACCGAAATAAGAACCGCACCTAAAGTGAACTAAAATATCAGTCCGAGAGCTGCTCGAGGAGATGGTCTCAGTACAACTCCACAGGAACTCTAGAGTGGTTTGTTTGTGGTGAGAACATAATCAAACTCTGATCCAAACTAAAAACCAAACATGCTTTTTGAAGAAATACAGCCACCATAGTGGAGTTCTTTACAGTCAAACTTGGAGTAGATTTTAATCGGAGCATCATAAACAATCGACAGAAAAGCCTGTCCATTTGAGAGCTTTATCTCAGCCTTCTGTGTTTTGTCATCCGTTGTTTCATTCCATGTGCATCTTCATTCTAACCATTTGAAGAAGCAATAAGTGTGGTGTGAAGGAGAAATAAATCTGCAGACGATTGCAACAATGCATCAGTTTTTCCACATGGTTTGGACAAAATTAAACAAACGTGTGAAAGAACCCTTTGAAAGATTTGCAAAAAAAAACCAAAACATACTTTTAAAGTGTTTTGTGATAGAATTGTTTTGTTTAATGTTTAACCTCTTAAGCCCTGAGGCCTATTTTCCGAAAATCCTATACTTTTACTTTTTAAGGCATTTCTCAGCTTTTATACGGTCTAAACTGCAAATCTTGGTATCAAAATGAAGATAGGTTCTTGGGGAGTGGTGTGGATGAGTTAATTTGACAGTCAAGAACACTGGGTAAGAGTAATTGATGTTTAATTGGCCAAAAAATTAACACCTAAAAAAAGCCCACGTTTCCCCTTATTTTACTTGTAACAAAGCAAATAAACACAATCAATTGTAACCACTACATTTGAAGGACATCTGTAGCAAGTTTGGTGTCCATACTACAAGAAACTAATATTCTGTACAGGTTTTGATTGAACAAAGTTCAGGCGTAATCCATGTTGGCACAGCTTGGCACAATAATTGAAATATGGAAAAAATCTTGTCCAAAGCTTCCGCTACGTTAATGGTCTTTTTTTTTGCTTACGGGACATGATTTCAGCAAAAAAAACTCCTAAAGAGACGCTGTAAAAGGGGGATGGAAGCCCATTTACGCAATCTGCGCGCGCTTTGCGTAACCTCCCATTCACAGGCGCTTTCGACGATCGAGCTTCGACGTGTCCCTACCCCCCGACCATCTGTCCAATCTGGGAGCTCTATATTTCGCTGAAAAGTTTAGAATCTGAAGAAGCCAATGATGACAACCATTTTGAGACTGACGGGATCCGCGTGTTTCCATATTTCGCCATGTTATGCGAGCACAGAGCTACAGAAAAGTGCCAAAATGGAGTTTCCGCGAAGCTATCGACCGGACATAACAACAAACGGACTTTTATCGCTATGGAAATAACTTTTTGTTGAAAAAACGGCAAAGGTAAAACAAGATTTACATGCTTGCTTGGTTTTTGTTGGCGTTTTTTCCGGGGAACTTTCGCTCCCTGCTCTGAAATACTTCATGCAATGTAAATGAGTTACATATCGCTGGATTCTGCAGGTTGTTAGCTTTCAGTTGATGCCATGGTTTTGGTTTCCGTTTATATTGTGGATACATATCGCACAAACAAAAACTTGGTCATGAATTATACTCCGGCTATGTTGTTGTTTATTTGCATGGCGTACGGATATGAAATTGAATTAGATACGTTTTTAAAGGAGTTTCCGCTGAGCACAACAGTATTTAATATGTGTGGGTTATTCTCAGGGTTAGTGAGCTATGAGTGAAAATGTAACGCACAAGGGGGTAAGTCCCCGGTGCCGGGGACTCTCAGGCTTAAGAGGTTAATTTAAAATATATATATATATGGATCTGAAAACTGAACAAAAAGCATTATTGTACCTGCTCGACGTTGAAGAAGCCAGCAGACTGCAGCACCTGACACAGAGACTCCACCAACTTGGTTTTATCCACAGGGTCCATACCCTTATTGATGATCTCAAACAGACAGTCACATGCTGCCTCCCGCAGCTCCTCCATCGACATGTGACTGAGCAACAGGTTCACAAATCTACAAATCACCACAAAAATATCACCATATACATAGTCCTCATAACACAACTGTCCAATCTTTGTCAGCAAGATATAAATGTCACACACACTAGGCATGGAATGATAATTGGTTTCAAGGTTTACCGCAGTTTGAAAAAATCTAAAGCAGGGGTGTCAAACTCATTTTCACCGAGGGCCACAGCATAATAGCTGTCCTCAAAGAGCCAGATGTAACTTATAAATGTAAAACAATGTAATTGAATGTAATGTAAAATAAATTTAGCTACTCCTTAATGTTAAATAACTCATTATTTATAACTTATTCAAGTGACAATTCAGTTGCATAGAAACAATTGTATGCTTATTGTTCTAATATAAATCCTTTTGAATTTTGTCAGCTTATGAAAACCCACATAACTCATTAATGAAGGATCAAACTGTCCAAGTGAATAAAGACAAATAGCATAAAACTGAACTGCAAAGAACATGTGCATTAATCTGAGCTCATTGGAGTAATTTGTTGTGCTGTGCCCATTTCTAATCTTGAATTTTTTTTTTAAGACACTCAAAACTTTTCAGCTCTCGTAGGCCACATTAGATTACATGGCGGGCCACATCTGGCCCGCGGGCGTTGAGTTTGACACGTGGTCTAAAGCATAAAAAATTTATACCGTTCCTACAATATGTGCATTTTTTGTCTCAAAGTGAAAGTGCCGGACTCTCTACGAGAGACTCTGTGTGTGCCCCAGCAGCGGCTAGAGCCATTCCAGGCACGTGCATGGAATCCTCAGCTGCCAAGACTTAGCAATAGTTTAAGTTCAGGATGGCTGAAGAAGTGAACCCCCACAGGGTGACACACAACAAGTGACTACAATTTAGGGGGGAGTTGATTTTGTACCCAGACATTTAAATATAACATTGTAGAGCAGTAATAACAATACCGTGAAACCATGATAAGGATGGTTATCATACAGTCAGAATCTTATACCGGCCCATGCCTAACGCACACAGCCCCTCCTGTGTCTTGTCTGTAGATTATAGTGTTCTGACATCAGCAGACAGAAATTAAACCTGACAAAAGAAGCCCAGATCTAAACCAGTTATGTTTTGATTGTGATGGTTGACTGTCATTATGAATGATCGAAAGTACAAAACCTAATAATCTACATCCAGTAAAAACCTCATTCTTCCCATTAGAAACTAGCATTATCCCACTTTCAAGGCATGGCAATAGCTTGTCTTGCTCAGTCTTTGTCCTGTTAGAAATGCAAATAGAATTTGAAGCAATTTCCAAAACGAGCAAAGTATTTGGATTTGATGAGGGATTTGCTGACCTGTCGTTGGCAATGAGGTTGAGGTCGATCCAGGACACGTATGCTCCCATCACCTCCAGACACTGGCAGGTCAGCTCGCTGTGAGTATGCTGGTACGCCTGCAGGATCTGAAACCAGGACTCCACTAGCGCAGGGATGCACTGCTCACGCATTCCATCTTTGATCAAGGTGTTTCTACGGGTCTCCTAATAAACCAGACATTTCCTTTTTACTCCTTAAACATTTAAATTTAAAAAAAATCACAGGAAGTTTGAGTTGTTTGTTCAGGTTTTACCTCCGGGCTGTGCATAATGTCCCGATCGACCACCTCAGCATCAATGGCCATTAGAGTCCGCAAATAAACATCCACACCATTGGGATTCAGGCCCACCAGAGCAAGGACATCAAAGAAAAACTTGGGCCACAGAGTGAGATATTCCATGACGAACGTCAGAGCCAACACTTGTGCTGCCTTGTTCCTGATAAAAGGCTTCTCTGGATGCACAATCATCAGCTAGACAACACAAACCAAAGTGGAGTCAGAGAATTATACATTTATGCAAATTTGCTGTATTTGGACAGTGAAACTGAAACAATGTGTTAAACAGACCAGTGTGGTTTGCAAACTCTACAGATCAGTGTTCAGCCACTGTATGCATTTATAGGAGGCAAACAGGACTAACCTGACCCTGGAGCCATTTCATAAGAGTCTCTCGGATCAGCTGTTGCTGAGCCGCGGAGAGCAATCCGTGTCTGAAAAGAACAGCTTCAACTTAAAAATCATAAGAATTTAGAATCACATTATCGTATAATTAATAATATATATATATATATATATATATATATATATATATATATAATATTTTTAATATACCAAAAGAATCAGATATTAGTTATACTGGCTTTAAAATAAATGTCATTCTCATTTATTAAAATGCTAAAAAGCATCGCAAGACTCAAAAACTCAACCAAGCAATACGCTAAATAAAGATACCTGAACTTGATCTGATGCTCCAACACTTGAAAGCAAAAGAACTTCACATGGTCATCGCTGGGGAAGAAAACACGCACATTGGTTCTTAGTATGAGGCACAAGAACATTTCTCTACACTCATCAGCAGTTGCTCCCAATTGTGGTACCTGTAAACCCCTTTAGCCAGAGCTTCAGCACAGACCTCCCATCCATCGAGAGACTCTTTCAACTGCTCAAAATATACCAGTGCCTGAAACACATTGCAGGCAATAGAAGCAAATGTGATATTTGACTCCAAAATAATGCAACAAACAAAACAAAAAAAAGCTAATTATGAGGCACTGCCCTCATAATGGTGTCAATTAAGTTACTTGTTGCACCTGTGTAACTGGTGATGCTTATATAATAGGGCTGTGCAATATGGACCATATAATCATATTATAATAATCATATGTATTCTGTATTAAAATCAAAATAAATTAACAGATAAAATTGCAGACTCATGCGGTTTAGATTATGCATATGTTTAAGTCGCAATTTTTTGCAATTAATTGCACAGCCCTATTATATAATACTTTATATTTACTTCTGTGCACCCCCTGAAGCCAATAGAAAGTTTTTGTTTAATAGTTAAAAGACGACATCTGGGGTCATTTCATGGCTAGAGAAGTATATTTATACTGTCTAGTTCAGCCTGTAATAACGCGTTTCTCAGATTAGTTCTAGACTAATTTAGGATGGAATTTGGATGGAAGTTTAGAGTTTTTAGGAATTGGCCTCTCATGGTTTCATAAATGGGACACTCTACAAGTAGATGTTTCACTGTGATCCAGCATTTGCATAAGCTGCACTCAGGGACTGTTTCTCCTATGAGAAGGAAACTGTGGGTTATTCTCGTATGTCTTTCTATGTATTCTAATGCTAGAGGCCTCTGCAGAGAAACTGGAGCTGTTTTGCGGGAGTCGAATGCCTTGTTGTTTCCTTCCAGTGATGAGTGCTGCAGTCACTAGGTTTCCTAGTTTTGATTCGTCTGTAACAATTACAGTGTGGAATGGGTATAGCTCTCTGATGTTATAATAAAATAACTTGTAAGAATTTGGATGGGTATCCATCTTTTTGAAGTTTGCCAGTCCCAGGTATTTATGGGAACCTACTTTTTGGTCCAAGGAGGAATGAGAAAGAATTTGGTCTGCTTTAGGTTGTAGTGGTTTACCTTTAGTGAGGTGAGGTATGACTTGATGCATAGTCAGAGTGGTTTGATGGATCTTTTTTTAGAGCATAAGAGGGGGAGAAAGGTGTCTGTCTTCAGTTTTAGATTGTACTGGAGTGCCAGCTTCGTCCTTCTCATGCTCAGAGGGGGTTCATGGGCTTCAACATATAGACTTTCTATGAGTGATGTTCTGAAGGCTCCAATACAAAGTCTAAGTCCAGTGTGATGGATGATGTCTAGAGATTTAAGGTAGGATTTTCTAGCTGCAACAAAGATGATACTACCATTACGTAGTTTGAAAAGTGAATTATTTGTTTTTTCAAAGGTTGAAATGCACCCAAGATCAAAAAACAATTTAATTCTTTAAATACACATTTATTTTTACAGGGTTTTTACCGCTCAGTAATGAACAATTTTATTAAAAGTTTGTACGAAACTCCTCCCTTACGTGACGCAACCTGCAAGGATTGGACGCAGAATCTGCTTAGGATAAAGTACAACCCACACAATGGACAAGCCACAGAAGTCCTGGCACTCACTAATACATAAACAAAACACCAGGAAGAAGTCCCGCAAGTGTAACAGAACCGGTGTCAGAGGAGTAAGAGGGATCAGATGCTGACACCCTAAATCAAAGGCAATTGGAGCAAGATTCGTAGAAAGGAAAATAATCAGTTTTGCCGCATCAACAATTTTTGTAAGCGTAGCAACATTTTTATCTTTTTTACCTTTATTTTGCAATTAAATTGAGATTAGAAGGAATGCCATTTTTAAAGCACAGAGTCTGTGATTACTTTCCTTCAGGACCAAGGCCATCTTAAACCCAGGCCAACCACACATGAATGCCTGGACAGGAAAGCTGAATTTATACTCTGCCTCTTCTTCACTCATACAATGGTGTCAAAAATTCTTTTGCATGTTTGTCACACAAAATGTTTGATCATCAAACACATTTTAATATTAGTCAAAGAGAAAAAAAAATCCAAACCCACATAGGCCTATGTGAAAAAGTAATTGGCCCTGCACCTAATAACTGGTTGGGCCACCCTTAGCAGCAATAACTGCAATCAAACGTTTGCGATAACTTGCAACAAGTCTTTTACAGAGCTCTGGAGGAATTTTGGCCCACTCATCTTTGCAGAATTGTTGTAATTCAGCTTTATTTGAGTGTTTTCTAGCATGAACCGCCTAATTAAGTTCATGCCACAGCATCTCAATGGGATTCAGGTCAGGACTTTGACCAGGCCCCTCCAAAGTCTTCATTTTGTTTTTTTTTCAGCCATTCAGAGGTGGATTTGCTGGTGTGTTTTGGGTCATTGTCCTGCTGCAGCACCCAAGATCGCTTTAGCTTGAGGTGATGAACAGATGGCTGGACATTCTCCTTCAGGATTTTTTGGTAGACAGTAGAATTCATGCTTCCATCTATCAGAGCAAGCCTTCCAGGTCATGAAGCAGCAAAACAACCTCAGACCATCACACTACCACCACCATATTTTACTGTTGGCATAATGTTATTTTTATGAAATGCTGTGTTACTTTTACGCCAGATGTCACGCACCTTCCAAAAAATTCAACTTTTGATATTTTTCCAAAAGTCTTGGCAATCATCGAGATGCTTTAGCAAAATTTAGACAAGCCCTAATGTTCTTTTCGCTTAAGAGTGATTTGCGTCTTGGAACTTTGCCATGCAGGCCGTTTTTGCCCAGTCTCTTTCTTATGGTGGAGTCGTGAACACTGGCCTTAATTGAGGTAAGTGAGGCCTGCAGTTCTTTGGATGTTGCCTTGGGATCTTTTGTGACCTCTCGGATGAGTTGTCTCTGCGCTCTTGGTGTAATTTTGGGCGGCCGGCGACTCCCGGGAAGGTTCACCACTGTTCCATGTTAATGCCATTTGTGGATAATGGCTCTCACTGTGATTCACTGGAGTCCCAAAGCTTCAGAAATGGCTTTATAACCTTTACCAGACTGATAGATCTCAATAACTTTTGTTCTTCCTGAATTTCTTTGGATCTTGGCATGATGTCTAGCTTTCGAGGTGCTTTTGGTCTACTTCTCTGTGTCAGGTAGCTTCTGTTTAAGTGATTTCTTGATTGAAACAGGTGTGGCAGTAACCAGGCCTGGGGGTGGCTACAGAAATTGAACTCAGGTGTGATAAACCACAGTTACGTTATTTTTTAACAAGGGGGGCAATTACTTTTTCACACAGGGCTATGTGGGTTTGGATTTTTTTCTCACTAAAAAATAAAAACCATTTAAAAACGGCATTTTGTGTTTACATTTGTTTTTCTTTGACTAATATTAAAATGTGTTCGATGATCAGAAACATTTTGTGTGACAAACATGGAAAAGAATAAAAAGTCAGCAAAGGGGCAAATAGTTTTTCCACACCACTGTATTTCTGTTTGTTGCAGTAACCAACAACAGCAACTGAAACTGAGCAAACTGTGTTGGAGCTTGAGTACCTTGATGTGTAAAAACAATTTATAAGATTAAAGTTCAACTGCGGAAAGAAAGAAGATGTTTGTTGTGTTTATTCTTTTTCCTCTTCTTCTATCCTGTGTTCGTGGAGCAGACCACCAGATATGACGCTACTCCCGTGACACAATAAAGAAATGGTCAACTACTAAACTCACCGATCACAGAACCTACGGTCTCCATCTGCAGGCCTAAGGATACATTTTTGGTAGGTGCAGTCAAGCTACGGCAGAGAGGTTTATACCAGGAAAGAATGTGCAAAGGCTTGACAGGGAAGCAAAAATCGCACCATGAATTTGTTAGCTCCAGTAGAGATTGGCACTCACCCTCTGCCTGTAGCAAGCGTCAGCATTGGGGTTCAGTCCCATCAGGGCCTGCTCGTCCATGATGGCAGGTAACGCCGACTCGCAGGCCATACGTGTGTTAGCTGCTGTCCTCGATCTGTTCGGTACAAACCTCCGCACAGGACACACACATCTAAAAAACAAACAAAAATATATAAGGTAGTTATTCAACAGTTGTAGTCTGCTCTTCATTGAGTTAAATACCTGTTGTTTACCCCTGATTATATTTGACCCTGCACAATAAAATCAT
This sequence comes from Danionella cerebrum, assembly GCA_007224835.1. NCBI lineage: Eukaryota > Metazoa > Chordata > Actinopteri > Cypriniformes > Danionidae > Danionella > Danionella cerebrum. The sequence continues at coordinate 41,580 of SRMA01025940.1, forward strand.
AATACTGTCATTAGCACTAAACTAATGAATTAGTTGCAATGAGAACAACAAATTGTTACAGCAGTTACGTGAAAGTTGAATAATACAAGATATCATGTCAACAATCCATTCAAAAAGATACTCTGAAGAACTATTATGCTTGAAAAAGTGAATAGCGATCAAAACATTGACAAATACCTGACGAAAACAACCAAACTGGTGCTGATTCAGCACTCTTTCAGCTCCACTGACTCTTTTATCCAGCTTTAGCTGTCAAAATAAGCACCAAAACATTCTCGTAAGATAGATGAAGGTTTGGGGGGAGTTACTTTGGGTTAACTACAGGCGTCCTTTCAGTTTAAGAAGCAAAGGATATATTTATCAATGACCAAAACATCACCATCTGACAGAGTCTCTGATGCTCAGCACATTTCTGATGCAACACGGGCCCAACAGTGAGTTATATCAATACCTAATACGATAACGAGAAAACAAAAGTCACAAAACACAATACTATTTAGCCAATATTTAAACTTATATCGAAGTTTATTTAACAACAGACCATCAAAAACGACTTCTGTGTGCGCGCTCCCGCTGCTAACGTTAACATAAAAGCGTGTCACGCGCTCTAGTAACGTGGCGTGACAGGCTAAGAAAGCACACTGAAATACCGTCAAACACGCGAAGTACAATTAAACTGTTTACAAATTGAGTAGTTGAGTCAATACTCTGTCGATTTAGAGGATTCGTTGATTGATAAGGCTGTTGTGATGAATCCTTCCGAGGGCGCGCGTAAACTGTCAGGTAAATACTGGGGCGAAACTTTCAAAATAACTAAAAAAAAAAGATGCCACGGCAGTGCAAACACGCAAATAGAGATAAGTTTACCGGGTCTTACCGTGAACTTTACCGCTCCATCATCATCCGCCCCGTTTAGTGACTCAATGCGCATGTAACAGACTCTGAGCGGCGTGTCAGGCCGACCGGAAGTGAAGAACAGGAAGAACTTCATCGCGTACACACGAGCGCGCGCACGTATGATTTACGTAAACAAACGAGCGCGTACAAAAAATCAAGCGAGGTTTGATCAAAAAATCAAGTTTGGATAGTGTGATTGAATCCTTTCCAATGTACGGAACTACAAAATTAGTCATTTGAACGATTTATTTATAACACTAACTGGAAACGCCGCAACTGTAGCTCAGTGTTGACAAACGTTTCGTTTTATAGTAAGTTGGCGTAATAACGTTATGCTCCCACGTTCCTTAAACATTTGTAAATCCAACATGTTTCTTACTTATTTTACAAGCCGCGTTTAAAATGGTACGGTATTACCTTTGAGCTTCCACAAGAGGTCTCTGTACAACCATGAATGTTTACGTTAGAGAGCGTGTGATTTTTACGATTTTATCATTAGATGTATTGATTGGTGTTTTTATTTTGATTAATAATTCGATATATTTCGATAATTTTATATCACCTAGCCTCTCATTCTTCAAGAAGCTGATCCAAGGCAGTTCATATCGTGAAAAGCTCTCGATGAACAAAAGTGTTTTTGCCTTTCTTCACAATATAAAGTAAACATTAAAATGTTTCATGTAATTCAGTGCATTATTTCTTGCTGTGAAGTCATTACGTCAGCACAAATACACAGTAAATTGGCAAAAACAGCCAAAAACATCATAAAGACATTGTTTTAAATGCTTTAGAACCGACAAGATGTTAGAAAGACTGTTCTCTGACATTGCATGTTATCAGGGAAGTGTTTAGTCATCTTTCAAATAATTTAATTGATGATGCTATTTTGGTCTCAAATGAACCAAGTCCAGGAGTCCATCAGACTGCATTACTGAAGGAAAGAGCTGCTCTCATGGGCTCAGTGAATGCTAGTGTGGAACTTTTGAGAGGAGCCACCTGAGCAACTGATTCCAGATGGTTCATTGCTGTCAAATTTTCCACTTATATCAAGACGCAAAGTAATAGTTCAAAGTTTGTCATTCCTAACATAATCTGGCGTGAACCATCACGCTCCAATCCAATGAATGGGTCTTGCATGTCTGCATTGTGCCAACTGTAAAGTTTGGTGGAGGGGCCTTTAGTTCCAGTAATATAGGATTCTTTGTACAGTTGCTCCAAACTCTATGAGAAGCACCAGTTTGTGAATGGCTCCAGAGCACAAAGAGCACTTCATAAAGATGTACGGGATACCCCAAACATATCCTAAATTATAAAGAATAAATCATATTAAATAAATAAACCTTAAACAGACCTAACCAAAGTTTTGAAAATCATTTTATTTTGAGTGTCAGAACAAGGGAGTCCCTCACACACCCTCAACAGATCTCAGGGACTCACTCCTTGGAACCACCATTTCACCTAACATGAGTGTTTTGTGACTTTTGGAAGGGAACTGAGTGCTGGAAGAAACACAAACCAGAAATTTTCTCACTTTAATTCAACTGATTGGTTTCCCTCCTGAAAGAGCCCATTTCTTGATTCAGACACCAAAACGACTCCCTTCTCACAAGGTAACCGCTGCCAACATGAGTGCTAACATTTCTCAGAGCAAACTAGTCCTCACATTATGCTGTAATTACATTAATAAATGATCAGACAGAACTCCCCGAAGAGTCAAGGAAAGCAGCTCTTTCCCTAAATTCTGACGGAGTGCTGCATAAGCATGTTTCACCATCTGCTTGTTTCCTCTGCAAAAGATTAAATGAAAGCCTTACATTTTCCACCTTTTACGATTCATTCCTTGATAGTGTTTAGAGGTCGTGTTAAGATTATTCATCCCTCCTGTGCTCAAATTACAGGTCAAGCCTCACTGCCAATGATTATTAGTCCCAAACACTTGAGAGTTTGTGCATTCAGGCCTTCACAGGGTCAATGCGGGGGATTTAGTTTCGGAGTCAGTGGAAAATATTTTCCAAGATGGAAAAATGTGGAGTACTGCACTGCACACGATCAGCGCTTTTGTCTGAGAAAACATCTAAAACAAGTACCACCGCTTCATTCTGGGTTCATAACAGGAAGAGACTGAAACAGCATTTCATGGACTGGCCACTTGAGGCTGGTGTCAGATGTTTCAATTTCGGTGCTACATACTGGTTATTCTACAATTGGAATCAGGTTACAGTTACATCCTATCACTTCATGTGCAGTTTCGGTTTCTTGCAAAATGGTTACCTCTGACCTAGCAATACCACAATGTATTGTGTCAACGCAGGTGCTTATATCAAGAAGCTGACAAAACAACTTGAAAAAACAAAAACAATCATTTTGTTGTCGACACTGTTCATGTTGACAATTAGTTTCACACCATAAGTCTCTAAATATTAGTGTCTTATTCTAACTTCTTCACATCAGCCCCAGCAACTCCGCTGGAAACCGCTGGTGACTTCAGGGTAGAGCTGTAATCAAGCCTAAAAAGCCTGAGAGAATTTAGCTTGACTCAAACTCGATTTAAAAACCATCTTCTTTATGAGCCTGAACCCGACCCAAGATTCTTCAAATGAGCCGTCACGAGACGGAAGCCAAAGAACCTCTCCACCAATTGCATATAAAACAGTAGAAGCCATTGCTTAAAGTAAATCATTCTCTATTATGTTTACCTGCCAATGTAAACATAATAGAGTTATCAATGTTATTTGGCTGAATATATGACCAAAACCATGAAAGCATCGTGTCTTGTACACGCAACTCTGTGACTAAACAGAAATAAAATTCTGTGTTCAAGATGGCTTACCAAAACTGAAGTGGCTATGAGGCAAGCTGACTTTGTTAAAGAATCACACCAACCTCAAGACAAAGACAATTATTGCTTTGAGGTAAAAGTTTTATGTGGTAAACTTTACCAGAGACTTTTTAACATGAGAGCCCTTTTATTTAAAAGCACGCTCAGTGACCCGAGAAAGAGATTTTGTATCTGTCAGTCCAGCTTTAGAGGAGACCAACAATTATGCTCCACAAATCAGGCTTTTGCATTATAAATGACGGTATGTATCTATGAAAACGAAAATAATCCAGTAATCCTATAGTTCAGCAAATCTGAAAATATTTATTGCTGCCGTTTTGCTCTCGAGCAAAGCTGTGAGCTACTATTGTTGCACATTGATATTGAAGTGAACAAATGGAACCAGAAGAACCTGTGCAGTTTTATGAAATTAATTAACACCTGCCAGCCAATCAGAATACAGTATTCCGGTAGAGCATGGCATAAACATTTAAACGATAGGTAATCTGCAGATACAAGATTCTGTTTCAACCCAATTGCATCCAGTCATGTGTCTCTCGCAGCAATATGAGAGCATCACAGGACCAGAGTCCGAGCCAGTGTACAGTTACATAAATTAAACCTGAATTCGACCTGATTCATCGAGTCCCAATGTGCCCAGTCTGGTTCTGGCAAAGATTCAGCTCTACTTCAGTGGAACCACTCTGCATTT
>SRMA01025941.1:0-119382 GCA_007224835.1 Danionella cerebrum
GTTCACGCTCTGGATCTCGTTCCTCTTCTGCCTCACGGTCACGGTCTGGATCACACAAATCTAGGTTTGTTGTTCAGAAAGCTAACAAAAGCAGTCTTTAAATATCATCTTGATTGAAAGATGCAAATATGTTTGTGCCGCTGAATATGTTCGGCAGGTCTCTGTCCGTCAGCAGTGTGTCGTCCATTTCATCTGCGTCCTCCAGCAGTAGTTCGGTCAGGAGCGCTGACTCTGATGATATGTATGCTGATCTGGCCAGCCCGGTGTCCTCTGCCAGTTCCCGTTCACCCACTCCAGGCCATGGCCCCAAAGAAAGAGGGCCACCGCGAGACAGGGGCCCAAACAGAGACAGAGATAGAGGTACAGAGAGACATTTTTTTTTTACATGGACATTCAGAATTCTGTTTAGCAACATTTAATTCTAGTGATCTCATATAGGATGAATCTATGCAGAGAAGCCTCTTGTTTACATTTACACTGCAATTTATAGTGACTATTTTAATCATTAAAATTCAGCGATGTGTAAAAAAACATGTTGCTGATCCTATTTTAATGAAAGGCTGGTACAATTCTGTTGTATAAATAAAGTTGGCTGTCCCAAAAATCATTTTCACAATAAAGAAATAATATTCTGAGATAATATTTTCATGTGGATAAGTAGTTACAGTTGTGCTCAAAAGTTTAAAATTTGTATTTGTTGGGCCGTTTTTCTGAAAATATGAATAGCACAAAAGCATTTTCCCCACTCATTGTTAGCCATTTATATTCAAACAACTGTGTTTTCTCCATTTAAATCATAATGACAACAGACACTTTTGAAATGAGCCTGATCAAAGTTAACACACCCCGGCTCTTAATGTTTTGTATATCCTCCATTAACATCAATGAGAGCCTGAAGTCTGTTGAGGTAGTTGTGGATGAGGTTCTTTATCTGCTCTGTTGCTAAGGCAGCCCGTCCTTCAACTCTTGTAAATTCCTGTGGTGTCTTGCATGAGCTCCACGTTTGAGATCTTTTCCTGAAGTTGTTTAATAATATTGAGGTCAGAAGTCTGAGATGGCCATTCCAGAACCTTCACTTTGTTCAGATGTAACTAATGGCAAGTAGATTTGGCCTGGTGTTTTGGATTGTCCAGTAAAGTGCAGCTTCTGGGATAATGAGTGCAAATTTTCTTCCAGTTTCCTTTGCTAACATGCTGCATTCATCTTCCCATCATTTGTGGCCAATCCCCTGTGCCTTTGGAGCTTACATATCAACAAAACATCAGTGACTTACCTCTGTGTTTCAAAGTGGGGTGGTGTTCTGTTCTTGTTGACTCCTTCCAAATGTAGCATTTATTGGTGTTGCCAAAAAAAGTTCACTTTTGGTCTCATCCAAATAATTTGGTTCTCTGAGCTGTTTGGTGTATTGTAAGCCGGCTACTTTGTGCTATTTGCTTTCTTCCAGCAACTTGACCACGAAACCCATTTTTCTTCAAGTGTCGCTTTATTGTGCTCTTTAAAAAATTATGTCCCTGTATTTCAGCTAAAGTTATTGGTGGGGTTTTCTTTTGCATAATTTACAATTTTTCTGCCAGTTGTAGCAGATGGTTTCAACAATCCCTCACTAGCTGAAAATCTGTTTGACTCTTGTTCACCTTTTTGATGGTTTGACTGTTTCAGCCCATTTTCAATGTAACGGAGTGGTCACATGACTACTGAACAATTTCATCGTATCTGTAGGGGCAGCTACCGGCTCCATTCGTAAAGAGCCCACAAACAAAACAGTGTTGCTTAAAATTTTAATAAACATTAATATCTGAATTATAACAAGTTTGTCTCTAATCCACTTTAAAATGTACATTTGCTTCATATTGAGTAATCAAAAAGCTCTCACATCTGACCTGTCCAATATCGTTGCATCATGGGATTCAATATCACAGGTCAAAGTTGACCCCGGCTGAACTTTCTGTCGAAGCAGAATCAAAAATCGCGCTGGGTAGACAGGAACTTCTAGTTTTGCATTGTCTGGTGCGTTGCAATTCAACTCAATGGAATTTTTTTTTTGTAGTATTCGAACCTCCCAGAGCTCCATGGCCATTTCTCAGTGAGGCAATTCTGCTTCTAACAATTTGGGATTATGTAAACACTCGTGTTCTGTTAATAAATATTAACTTGCTGTAACCTTACGTAGGTGGAGTATAATTTTAATAGATCATGTCATCTTTCTCAAAATTGAAATAACATTAACTTATTTAGTAAAAGTTTTACGTTAGTAAAAGTATTATTACATAATTATTATTTTTGCCCTCATTGTTTGCCTCCGTACAGTAAAAATGCTCATATATTACAAGTGAGAAATTTTAGAATGAAGGATACATACACTATCTATTTTTTATTGAACATCAATAAACTGAAATTAAAGCATTTAAGCTTTGGAAAAAATGTAAACATTTATAGATTCTGAATGACGATTACGATTACTTTTAGATTAATTGCCCAGCTCTAGCTACTACTAGTTTTAAGAAGGGCATTCTGCAACAAGTCGTCACGTATACTCTGATTCTTTTTATAGCAGTTACTTTAATAACAAAGCCTTGCCTGGGACTCCACAAAAGACCTTGATCATGAGATTTCAGCGGCTTGTTGGTTATCTGTCCTGAATATCTGATATCTGTGTTAGAAGAGGGAGTCAATGGAAAGCTAGAGGGTGGAGTGACAAAGGAGAGTAGAGAGGGCCGTGCTGTGGGAATTGCCATGATTTTAGGTCACATGTGATGCAGTGTGCTAAATTCTTGCAATACAAATCAAATAAAACATTAACAATCGTATCAATCTTATCACATGACCTCTTTTACCTAATTAATATGATCAGGTCTAACTGGCCGTTGCTTAGCCCTTGATGAACACAGTAAGGAAAAACAAACCAGCTGCTTGCAGTTACCTAAGCTTAATTTGTGAGAAGGTTCCCAAGAGTTTATTCTGTGTGAAGAGCACAAGCAGCACTAATTCAATTCCTGATCGTGTGAGAAATTCTTGCAGCATCCTCAAAAAAGAGGAAGCACACATTTTTTAGGCATTAAACACTTCACCCATGCTCCGGTAGTAAGTAGAGTTCTCACACAACTACCATCAACATTTTTTCTCTGGACGTCTGTTTTCTGGCATCCTTTTCTCATGCACTCGTCAAAGGAAATTGTGCTTTGTGTAGTTCAAGGCATTGAGCAACACTGATCCCTCAGAAAACTGTGTGTTTATCACACACTATTGTTTACTGGCCTTTTCACATTTAGAATTGCATAACTGACATTGATAATGTAAAATCGGCAAACACTGCATTGATCAATGCATTAGAACAACTTACAGAATTTTCTCTGATGGATTCATGTTTATTCCAGTGAAAAGAGCTCACCAATTTTGAGCAAAATCTTCCGTTAAAAGTGGATGAAAAATGGATGTGTTCTTCTAAACACTGGCTCGCTCTTTGTTAGTCACTGTTTTCTTCGAATAGTCTCTGATTGTAAGTGAACAGAGCATCATTTTATACATCGTGTTAATCTTAAGAAACAGATTAATTTTTAATCACTCAATTATAAAAAAAAAATGTCCTATGCTTTCTTTTCATCTGAGCTGTTGAAGAATTATTTTTTTTTAAATAGCCATTACATTTAAAGTGTATGTGTAAATGTAAAAAGATCAAATGCTTGAACTTCAGGCTCTAGAATGGCTTAGATATCACTGATGGCTTCATACCATCCACATTTTCTGAACACCATCTTAACTTTGGTAAATTATGGAGATATCTGGGGGATATCTGTATAACTTATGGTGGTAAAATTACATTGACTCCTTCATAGTAACCAGACAGTTTATCCTAGCAACCAATTTGGCAGAACCATTTCTAAGATTTGGGGAAATCATAAAGACTTGGGTGGATTTATGTCAGGGATATTTGTATTTACTTTGTATTTAAACTTAGGCCATCTACTTCTGAATATTATCTTAAAGGAAAACCTACTAAAAAAGAAGAGCCTTTCAAAGATGAAAGGAGGCGAGTGGATCCATCTGGTCTACCACCCAAAGGCGGCTCTGACCTCCCTAGATCTGGCAGTCGAGGTCACCTCATGCACCCTCAGCCTATGGGTCCTCCAGCAGCATATGGCTCTCACAAGGACATCAAGCTCACCCTGCTAAACAAGGTAAATGTGGAAGGAGCTCTTAAACTCTTGTAGATCTGTGGAAGAGCTTGATGGGTTTTTTTTTTATTCCTTTCTGACCTACAGCAAACTGACAGGAGTAATAGAAAGAGGTATTTTCCTGGAGATAAGGAAAGACCCCCTTCACCTGTCAGCAAGAGGATGGCACTGTCACCTGACAGAGGTAAAAACACGTTGTGGCAGCCATACTTTCCTTTAGAAAGCCCCTCTGAATGTCAGAGCTGAGGTAGTTCAGAAATTCACCTTGTTGCAGCTCTTCAAGCTTTGCACTCTAATATCTCTTCAGGTCGAGACCGGAGGATGCCTGGACGGCCACAGCTTTCTCCTAGAATGGAACGTCCCAAAGTCCCAGGTCCTCGTTCTATACCACCACAAGGAGAAAGGTATCCACCGCTACTATTCTTTTTTTTTTTTTAAGATAATATATTGAAGATCTGAACAACTCCACTCTACTCCTGGTCAATTTGTTTGTCCTTTATGTCAGTCTTTATGCCCGTGATTTACCAATGATCTTAGCGCGCTGGGTAGCAAGTTTGCAGGGTCTAGACCAGCCAGTGGCCTTCCTCAAAAGGCAATCCATTTCCTGTATGTTCTTGCCATGCTTGCATGGGTTTCCTCCGGGTAGTCCAGTTTCCTGCTCAAGGCCAAAAACTTGCATCAGGTTTGCCCGGTGATGGACTCATGACCCACCCGGTGTGTTCCTTGTCTTTCACCTGAAGTGTGTTGGGGACCAACAGAATTCTGTGACTCTGAAAAGGAACAAGCGGGTGAAAGAAAATGAGTTAATGTGCAGGTTTTGGGAAGTCACTCTTTGGGAAGATAGGAATTGTTTACCATTGTGCAATGGTTACCATAACAACCACTTTGCCATATTGCTATCTCAGCTTAGGAATATCTTAGAAACCTAGGGGTTCACTTATAATACATTTAAAAATATATTTTAAATGCATTGAAATGGAACTTTTACAAGCTAACATCAAAGTTTGTGTACAAACTTTAGAAATGTAATTGTTGTTTAATAACATAACAGCATCCCATAATGGCTTGTTTTAAAAGAATGTTCAGAGACTGAGATTTTAAAACTCTATCTGGAGTTTGAATCACATTCTCACCCTCTCAAATGACTCATACAACTCTGGAGCGATTCAACTGAACTAAACAAGCCAGATGTGAAAGCACCCTGAATCTCTCCTTCAGCTTCTCACTTATCTGCCACACCTCGATCACTCTACACCTATTATTTTCAGCTTCCTCACACGTTTAGTACTTTTTGGCACTACTCCAGTTTGACGTAGTTCCTCAAAAAGAATAACTCAGCGTCTATTGTCATGATTTCAACTGTCAGCTTGGTTTCCTGCTGAAGTTGTGTTTGAGTATCTGCTTGGTTTTACCGTGGATGAACCATCTACGTTTGTATAAACTCATAGCCACTCTGCTCTCTCATGTTTTGATTGTCTGAGGGTTGCCAGAGATTCAGATACCCCATTGAAAGATCATAGTAAATTTAGCGTTGCCAGATATTTTTTGTTGATTTCTTTAGCTGTTAATAATTGGTTCTTACTTTAAAAAAAGAAAGGAATGGTTCAGTTTGCTGATGATAAAATAGGTAGATGTAAGAATATACTATATAAACTTTGACTAAACAACATTTTAAACTCAGTTTATCAAAGTATTTAATAACAAAACTTAATATTTTTAGCTAATACAAAATTGTTTCTTTCAGAAAGCGTCCCTTATCTCCACCTCCAAAGTCTTCTGGGAAGGCTCCTCCTGCTGTGTCTGCAGGGAAACCTGCTCCTCTCGCTGCACCTGCTCCAGCAGCTGCTTCTGCTTCGAGTAAACCTAGCAGTACCCTTTCTCGCCGCGAGGAGCTTCTGAAACAGTTAAAGGCTGTCGAGGATGCCATTGCCCGCAAACGGGCCAAAATCCCTGGGAAATAACAAACCAACTTTTCATGATGACTGAAACTGTTTTCTTGACTCCTGGTGCATGCCAGAAATGAAGAAATGGCCGTCTTTTGGGGAAAGTGGCTGGATACAGTTCGGCTGAATTCCCCCTCAGAAAGAGGTTGTCTGGATTTTATATTAATGAAATGAGAAGGGGCGCATTCGCCGTCTTTCAGAAAGTTGGCAGTCTTTCAATGTAGAGCGTCTCAAAGATAAACATCATCCTGCCGCAATCACTTCTGGTGTTTTATTGGGTCAGTTGCAGTAGCTCGTTTATTATGATTATTTGACTGAGCACATTTTCCTCAGATCCAAAAACTGCCTTTACATGAGCTGTCTGTCCCACCATGTACAAAAGAACCTGGATAAGAGGTTAGTCGTCGGTTCTAGAGAACCAATGACCGTGACCGTGTTTAGTAATGCTTTTTAAGATTCTGCGTTGTTTTTCCTCCCTCTAGAATTTCAAGTGAAACCCTGCATTTTATTTGTCCCTCTGTTTTAGTTAAATGTGTGAGGCCTTTTTTGGGATGCTTGGAGATGAGAATAATTCAGTCTTGCGTTTTGTGACAGAAAAAAAGCTTCTAAATAAACTATTTTGATAAAGAGAAATTCCTTTTGGAACATGGATTGATTCTCAGCTGCAGGACTTCTCAGTTCTAGAGTGGCATTTACGGGGAATGAGTGAAATCATTTGGTTATTTTCATGGAATATATAAAAAGCAACAGATTTTTATTCATCTTTTGTTTCAGACCAAAAATTAAAAATGCATCTTCTCCTAGACTGTATAAACTAGACATCCAAACTGGTCTGACTGGGGTTGCTATATCTTTTCAGACTGTACCACTAATGGATTTCAGGGAATTTTTCCATTGACTTAACAGGGGTCAAACTTTGTAAAAGTGTTACTCAAACCTCATAGAAACTTCATATTGACCCCACTTACGGAGGTTAACAGTCTCTTCAAGAACGTACCAAGCACTGTGCACAAGTATTTGGGTTAAATAGAAGAGGTTAAATAATTACCATTGACATATAATGGAAATTGAAATATAAAAGGGAAACGGCAACAGAACAAATTGGTTTGACTTAAATAATGAAAAAAAAAGTAAACTGTTTACCCCAGCAACCAACTTTTCCGAATACTATCTTCGCTTTGGTAAATGTTCATGTAACTTGGAACATACGATTTTCACAGACCCCTCCATAGCAACCAAAAACTCTACCTTGGCAACCACTACATTTTGCTTAAAAATACTCAATATGTTTTTGGCAATTTCCAAGCCAACGTCACAGTTTGTGTACAAAGTTTATTCATTTACTTTATGACTATTATTGCAAGTTTGTCACATTTTATCACTGGTATTTAACCTTTACTAATCTGACAGGTACATACTCATTCTTTCAATGGCCCGTAGTAAATGATTGAACCACAAAAGAAACCTTTTATAGATTTTTAATGTCTCAGTTATGATCGTGTTATGAGTATTTTGGAGAAACCTTATAGATGCATTTTCACTTTACTCGTTATGTTTATATTAATAAATTAAATGAAAACAAGGTGCACTTCTAGATAATTGCTTTCTAAAGCAATGCTTACTACATTTTTTACAAAACATGTTTTTACATTTCATTTCTGACAGTAGAATCTATTATAAATATAAAAAGGTTCTGTGTTGCTTGATGACCGGAATGTTCTCAGATGTTTGAGCTCAGGGAACTCCTGTGAGGTGTTTGAGTGGCTCTTAAAGAGGATGCTGGAAATTCAGTTGTTTTCACTGATGGTGGTAAAAGGCCATTGACCATTTTCTTCATTAATGAATGACCTGTTATTAAGAGTTTGTGTCATGTCTAAAACATCCAGTGTCTCCCACAGTGAAGCTGCACATTCAAACTTCCCGGAATTCCTAAAGGTCACAAAAGGGATTTTTTAAATGTTTGGATGGTAAATAGTTGATGGAGAGGACTGTTTTTTTTTTTGAAAGAGTAATCAGCTTTTCATTAATTTGTAAAGCAATATAATACAACTATTTATACACTCACTGGCCACTTTATTAAGTACACCTTTCCAACAATGCAAGTTTCTAATCAGCCAATCAGATGGCAGCAACTAAATGCATTTAGGCACGGTCAAGCTGATCTGCTGCAGTTCGAACCAAGCATCAGAACAAAAGGTGCTTTAAAGTGGCTGAACGTGGCATGGTTGGTACCAGACGCTGATCTACTGGGATTTTCATGCAATCTTGGCAATGGAAGTATTCTGGAAGAAGACTGATAAACTTGGAAAGTGATCACCTTCAGCCAGGAAAGCATCCAGTTTTTTTCATAAATGCCTGTGAATCTGTCAGAACCCTATAAAACTTCAGCTCACTGGTGGAATACTGGTCCATTCAACAACCAGACATTTTCACACAGGAACATGGTTTGATGACCTTGCTACTACAATGCACAACAATTTGATTTCATGGGCTGTAAAAGAGTCTATACACAAGTGGCGGCCGGTCAGTAGAGGCCCAGTAGCTCTGTCTCACCACTCATTGCTCCTTGACCTAAACATTAAATACATTTCAATTTCTACGTAAAGTTAACCGTTCATACCAGATTTTCAGGCACTGTATGTGTAACTATGCTACCCATAAAGCTCAACCAATCAAAGCAGTGTGGCTTCGTAGCTTACAAGGCACACTAAACCATTTTTCTGAGAGTAGTACATAAAGTCTGTTCGAGGTGAGTTAGGATAAACAGAATGAAGCATTTTCACTAAATTAAAAGTCAACTTTTGAGATTTTAAGTGTGTCTTTCATACGAACAATGCAGTTTAGTTCTATATGCAATGAATATAGTATACGCCAAATATTACACAATCTTGATTAGCTCTTCAATTAGCTCACGCCAGTGGTGTAAAGAGTTCTGAAATGTCATACGCGGGTAAAAGTATCATTATTTGCCAAAAAAGTAAGGATAGTAGAGTAAAAGTATCTGTTCTAAATACGACTCTAAACAGCAACTTCTCAAGAGCAGTGAGTATTACACTGATAAATTATTTCACCTTATCGCTCACGTCAGAACCCGTTTCTTAACGGTGTTTCATAGCAAGATTAAAGAGAGAGATCGAGAGGAAAGAAACAAAGAAAGAGGGAGAGAAGAGCATAAAAAGAGACAGAAGGAAGAGTGAGAGTAAGCTGAAGGGGAAAAAAAGGAGATAGAGCGTAAAATAGAAGAGATACGGATAGATTGAAAAGAGAGACAGTGGAGGGACAGAAAGTGTGAAAACAAAAGATAGAAATGCAGGAGACTGAGATAAAGAGAGTAAAGAAAGAGAGAAAGAATAGGAGAAAAAAGAAAGGTGCAAGAGCAAAATAGAGGGAACGAGTGAGAGAGAAAGAATGATATAGAGCATGAGAGAATTACTGCTACATAAACATCCAAGTCTTTTCCTGACAAATGAAACAATAAAAGAAAATAAACTTTTCTTGCACATTAAATTCTATTTCTCCTGATTGTGTTTTGATGTGGGAGTATTGGATTGGTTACATTTGCTAGATATTATTTTTGGGGATCGTCTCTATACGCAATCACTATAGAAAAAAATACATTAAAAAAGTAGATAAGACAGCTTGAAGAAAGTAGTTCAGTAAAAGTTCTGATACAGAACTAGGAGTGTACTCAAGTAAAAGTAGAACTTTTACAATTTCTAACAAAAACTACCTAATTATGGTCATTTAAGTATGTGTTATTAGTTACTTTACACCAGTGGCTCACGCACAACACCAGCAGTCCAGTAGAAGACATTTAGAAAGTCTGGCCAGTCAGAGGGGAATTTGTGCAGAAGAAAATGGTGAAGGAGACTTCTGTTAAACCACTTAGGTTCATGATTTAAGCAAAACTTAGCTTTTTTTTAACACAGTGTCAGGCCCAGAAGTAACTCAGACAGGTATGATGGATTTAAAGCAAAGTTTATACGCTCTAACTGGCAAAGGGTAAAATATATGTATAAAAGTAAAAATGTGTGGGGTTTTTTCTGTAAACTAAGTTGTTTTGTATGAATGCTTTCCTAGTGTACACTGAAGTGTGTGCCGCTTTACTTGAAAGAGGAAGTCAGGAAGCATTATTAGGATTTCCTCATGGGGACTCCCCTGTGATGGATGCAGGTAGCTCACTATATAAGCAGGTTGAGCACAGAAGAGGAGTAGAAGTTAATTGAAGCATCACTGCGGGACACCTGGCTGCTCAGTTATGGGGGTAACTGGAAAAAACATTGCATCTTTATTTGTCACTTTGAATAAAATAAATATATAATTCTTTATTTCTTATATTGTAGCCTCTACTGCTTTTTGGATTATATGTCTTCATGTTGTCTGGGAGTAAGGTGGAGGGCAAGAATTGCTTCATAGAATGTAAAGGCCAGAAGAAGGTCCTCCGGACTTTGTTTCAGGCCGGACTCTTACCCACGCAACCAGTGATCCACCATCACCCGCCGGCGGATTCCTGCCAAGCTTTCGCCCGCACCTCAAAGGATATAAGCCATCGCTCTCTGTCCCCCTGGCGGACAAGGTGAATACAACACTCTTCAGACCTAATAAATCATTAAAAAACGATTTAAATACTTTTTATAATAGTACTCAATTTTTGAAGCATTGATAGTGACGTTTATGTATTTAATGAATGACTATTTAATGAATTATTCAAATTATGTGTTATTTATATGAGTTTAGAGGTCTGCAACCTGCAGCTTCTTGTATACTGATGTAGCTCCCATGAGAGGCCGAGAAACACAATTTAGCAAAAATTTTTAGACTGTTTGACTTTAATGTGCTTTTTTTAAAATGTATAAATTAGTTCATATAAAAACTGGATTTTTTTCATACCATCTTTGGCATTTTATATGGTTTTGAATATTTAAAAATATTTATTTTAAATATCCATATGTAAACATCAATGTGAAGATAAAACAGATAAACCTGCAGCAGTTATGCATCTTTTTCTTTTTTATATATATATTCTCAGAACTGTGGTAAACCCAGACCTGTACCCCAATAAATATGGAGAAGCGGAGTGTTTGTGTGATGGGTGCATCATCAACGGGGTCGAAAACCATTCCTACAACTCTGTGCCTGTGGTCAGAACCCATTTATTCTTGAAGAGGATTCCGTGTCTCAGGCAACCTGGAAAATACTCCTGGGCTTTTGAATATGTCCCAGTAAAAGTGGCTTGTACGTGTGTAGTCCCTGTCCAGTAACTGAGGACCACTGACTTGTTGGTTGGTTGTTCATGAGGTTCTATTAATGTTTATATGCTTACATTTAGTAAGCTTAAAAATTGCATGTGTCACATGATTATTGAATAACACTCTTTCTTAATGGAAAGATTTATATAAAACACTACGAACACGTCTCTGTTTATGCAATAATTACTATAACTTATTCATTATTTATTTTATTTACATTTAAAGTTCTGTTAAATTAGATTTTCAGTGAAAACTATTGAATTGAAGTATTGTTTTTCTTGGGTTTTTCCCAATTGTGATATGTTGGATTTTGAATAAAAAAAATTATGAGTAAAAAAAAAATAAAAACTATGTATGTGTCTTTATTGAAACTCCAGTAAAATATTTGTAAGGTTTTTTTGTGTACGTTGATGGTGCGGTGTGGTTACGAGAGTGAGGAGAGTGAACGAATTTTAAGGGACTTTTATTTTGAAAATATGGGCGCTTTTACCTACGTTCAATATCGCGACAAGTTTACAGGGAACACATTACAGTGAGGAGAAATGACTTCAGGAATATTAGAGGCTCTGAGTATTTTAACCAAACCTATCAGAGGTAAGAAAATATACTTAACATGTGTATAAAATGTGAAAGTATGGCTAGGAAGTCGTCTACATTATAGTTTATTTACATTTATCAAATATAATGTAAACTATACAATATAGTTTACATTATATTTGATCTCTAGTTTACTGTTGTTTACAGTTGTCTTGTTTTCCCTTTCATTATTTTGATAATATTTTTACTCTTTCACAAAATGTATAGTACTTTTTAAAACCAAACTCTAAATTTTCGTCAACCAAATGTCTTGTTGTTCACGGAAAAATAAAGTTGACTAGAAGTTATTGATTCATTGATGACATTTATTCATGCAATTATTAATTTATTCATTTTCCAAACTATTTCCTTTTGGGGTCACAGGGGTCTGCTGGTGCCTATCTCCAGCGCACATTTGGCGAGAGGCGGGGGTACACCCTGGACAGGTCGCCAGTCCATCGCAGTCATTGATGTGTAACAGGGTTAGGTTTAGAAATGGGTAGCTGTCTATAAAATGTTTTACTTTACTTTTATATCGAGTTGAAATTGAGAAAGATAGTTTCTTGTCATGGCAAGATTGAGCACAGCAACAAGACACAAGGTTGAGACAGTTTTCCCAGCATGCACAGCTTCAGCCACCACATTTGGTTGTTTAACAAAGATGGCCGCCAAAGCAACCACAAAGAAAGTTGTTATTTACAAAAGTTTTACAATTATAACAAATGCACAATGTTATTGAAATAGCATAAATATTATACAGTTTATATGGAAAAAGCTCCACTGCTAGCCATATACCATGTAATATAGCAACAGTTTCACAATGGATTCGCTCATGAGACGCAACTCTTTATAAAACACGTTAAAGTTGCAAAATTAAGAAATATAGGTCTGAATGTGTTATTGTAAATCACAAAAATGCTTAAAGGAAGGATTTAAAGGAAAATTTTGGCTACTAACATTAATAGCTCCCAGTATAGCCTTGTGTATGACATGGGTTATATAGGTCTCAGATTTTGAAAAAGTTCTTTAAAAGGCTTAAATTAGACATTGTGAAACTTGCAGAAACCCAGTTGATAGTGGTATTATAATAATAAGTGTTTGTGGGCAACAGTGAAGCGCGCTGGCCCCAAATTTATTCTGCAGCAGGACAATGACCCCCAACCATACAGCCAAATCATTAAAACTCTTCAGTGTAAAGAAAGAACAAGAAGTACTGGAAGTGAAAATATATGGTGGAAGTGAAGTCCACATTTGGAGCCCAATTGTTGAGTTTTCTGATTTAAAATCATCATTCATTATTTTCATTGTCACGGTTATGTGATGTTTGATGTGAATATATAGCACCCACTGCCAATGAGAAGTCTGCAGTCACTTTAAACATTTTTCCAAATTCCACCTGCACCAGGACAGTGACCCGACACACATCTAAAACATTTGAATTAGGGGATTTGACCGCAGTAAGAGTGTCCAGTCTCAGGATCTGAACCCCATTTACATGTTGTGGCCACAGCTGGACTGTAGGGTTCAGAGCAAGTAATCCATCTTGTCTGAGATGCTCCAGGAGCAGATTGCAAGCTTTTGACTGGAAGTGTATGTACATATTTAGGGTCACAAAGCATTCTTGTTAGTGCATGTTTTTGCAGAAGTACTGTGGAGAGCCAAATGCCTTAATATTGAAAGCTTATATATTATGGTAGGCAATGTTTTGGTGTTTAACAGCACACTCTTTCCTAGATGTGCGTTTAAGTGATGACCGGAACACACAGACAGGACTGGTTGCAGCTCTTCAGAAGAACATCTCTGAGCTTCACAAGTCTGAGGCCAAAGAGCTAGTAGAAGTACACAAATTTCTCAAAGAGGCCAAAAGCAACATTACATGGTTCTGTGAAACAGAGGACATAACTTGGAGCTTTGTGCAAGAGTGTCTCCTCTTATTGATCTGCCTGGCACAACATCTCAACCGCCTCCTGGAAGACTTTCACAAGAATCCCCTGGCTCGAAACCTTGCGACGCCTGAAGCAGCTCCACCACTTCCTCCAGATGTTCTCAGTGTGGCCCAACAGAAGACCCTGTGCACCGTGTTGCAGTTTGTGGTCACACTGGGTCTATGCCCATATTTAGGTCCTGGTGTAGGGGTGGCATTGGGGCTGAGGTCTGCCTTCGGGGCAGTTGTAGAAGGTACAATACGACATGATGTTGCCTCTGCAGGAGAACGAAGACTACTCATCTCCACTAACGTGTTACTGGAGGTGTCTGCACTTTCATCACTAGCCACACCTGTGTTTACTCGCCATCTGGGTGACATTATTGCTGGACTGTGTCAGTTGGCGTATCGCCCCCATAGGCCTGATGGAGATGCTACAAAGAGCAATAAGGTAAATATTCGATGATCTTGAAGTTGTGCTAAACACCTCAAAGATTTTAATTTAATATGTGTGGCCTAAGGGTGGATGCATGCTTGAGTGCTTGGCCCTGTTCTATTTTTTCAAACCCAAAAATGTTAGACAAAACCAAGTCTTTTTTTAAACGTCATTTAAAAGTTCTCCATTATAAGAAGCAGGAGATGAGCAACAACATTTCGTGGTACAATATTTGCGATACAAGATTTTCACAAGACTCAATTGTAATTACTGAGGGAAATGATTCCAATAATTCCTCTATCTTTTTGTTAGTTCCCATATATTACCTTTTATTCCCATATATTCCTGTTCCTTAAAAGCACAGGGTGAGATTACTTAGAAATAAAATGTAGAAATGTGTTTGTGAGTTTGAAACAGACTGGAAATTCAGAGTGTTTGTTTCAGGGCTGTTTTAATTCCACGGGAAATATGCAGAGCCCCTAGAGTGAGGAAAACATGGGTGGCTGGAAAAAAAATATTCCCATACTCTTTACATCCTGGATGTTTTTTGTTTATTCATGTTAATTCCCAAATATTCCTTATACATTTCTGTTTATTCCTGTTAGTTCCAGATTATTCCTCATAAATTCCTGTCTATTCCTTTTAATTCTTGTACATTCCTGTGAATTCCGATATATTCCTGTGAATTCCGATATATTCCTGTCAATTCCGATATATTCCTGTTAATTCCGATATATTCCTGTTAATTACCATATACTCAAGTCAAGTCAATTCACCTTTATTGTCAATTTTGCAATATGTACAGAACATACAGAAAATCGAAATTACATTTCTCTCAGACCCCAAGGTGCATACAGTCAGAATTAATACAATATGTGCAATTAAACTTTTAAAATAAAATACAAAATATACAACTGTACATATGATGTATGTGAATATGAGTATAAGATGTATAAATATGGATACTGAATATGCAAAAGAGCATTATTGAGGTAGACACTGTACATAATAATTACAGAGGATTATGAATTTTTGTGCAAAAAGTTCATTATTGAGGTGAAGTGTGCAGAAGAGCATGGCAGTAGTGAGGTGAGGCTAAGTATAAGTTTAAGTGACAGTCCCAGATCAGTTTTCAGGGCAGAAAAAGGGAGTAAGTAGCTTTCTGACAGCCTGGTGGACAAGCTGTCCTTCAGCCTGCTGGTCCTGGCCTGGAGACTCCGCAGTCTCCTCCCTGATGGCAGCAGGCTAAAGTAGCTTTGCATAGGGTGGTAGGGATCAGCTGCTATGCAGAGGGCTTTCTTGGTGAACTCCTGTTCCCATGGAACTTAGAAAATTCCTGAAATTTTGCAACCCTAGGAAGAACCGGCTGTATAAGTTAGGAAAACGATAATTGCAGCTAGAAAGCAGTAATACGGGGTATAGATAAACTGATGACATGTTGGACAGGCAAATGATCACATTAAAATGCATTTATAAGCAACACTTGAACTTCAAGTCTACTTCATCTCAGGGTCTGACAGCGGAGGAGCGAAAGTCCTGCAAAGAGGCACTCCACAGTCTTCTTGGAAAAGTCTACCAGCCAATCGTCATCAAAGAGCTGCTTATATTGCAAGGGGGTCCTAAACAGGTATGTTTGGAATTTTATTGCTTTTTAAGGTTCGTTTGTGTAATTTGCTTCATCATTCTGCTGCAGGGATCATCAAGAGGAGGAAGTAAAGCTCTAGCTCAGGCTCCCTCATGGCTTCGAAGACTTTGTGGTCAGTTGCTGTCTGACCGCTTAATGCAACCGCATGGTGTTCAGGCGGTGGTGAGGGCTGTCCTTGAAGGAACCAGAGGTAAAAAGCGAATTCAGGAAAATATCTGCATGTGTCTTGATTTCTGACTGCGGTAGCTTTCCTGATGATGTAACCGTGTGAAGTTCCAGTGGCTTTTCTGTTTTCCACAATCTTTTAATAAATGAACAATCATGGAGCCATGAATAGACGACGCTCCAGAAATAGAGCTGATGTAGCGATCATGGAGCAATCGTGGGAATCTGTTTTGCATACTATTTAAAGCACAGGCTGAGAATTTATAACTCTGGAAATGTGTTTGTGAGTTTGAAACCGTCTGGAAATTCAGAGTGTTTGTTTGAGAGGGGTTTAAATGCCACGGTAAATATGCAGAGCCCCTAGAGTGAGGAAAACATGGGTGGCTGGAAAAAAATGCATGCAAACATTTTTATATTTCCTACCAAAGTTTCTCAAACACGAATTGTTGAGCCAAACACTTTTTACAGTTTCAGATAATATTCTAGTATAAATCTTTTTTTTTTATCCAAACACTTTTGATTTTATTTAATTCAATTCAACTATAAAAGCCAATGATTTTGGTACAACTTTATGTTTATCTTTACAACTATATGTTTTCTTTAAAGGTCATTTTATGTAAAATCAATGAGTGGTTAGCCTTCCCTCAATGTCACCTCATCCAAACTGGCTCTATTTGCAAAACTTTAGACATCCCTGCTTTAGGGGTTCCTTTAGAATCAAATATGTTTTTGGAGTTTGAATAATAACAATAATCAATTGAACTGTGTTCATGCAATTAACCAGCAGGTGGCGACTCTGACTGGAGGAAATGTGATGCTGTGGCACAGATCTTGACTGCCTGTCCTCAGCAGTCCCTGTCTCCTGAAGGCTATTATAGTCAAGTGTGTCCACAGGTAAAGGGATGTTTATAATTAATAACGGTTATTTGTTGAACTGTGTGTCTTTGACAAACTGTGAACATGCATAAAATATGATTTGGGGTCATTTGAAAGTTCAAACGCTCTATGCCTCTGGGTGCACGTAGCTTGTATTTAAGTGCACCCATTAAAGTCAACAATAAGCTAAACATGTAATGTATGTGAACTCTTAGCGGCTTTAGATCTGTAGAGTGTTGACTCTAACCATGTCATTTGTTTGCATTTAATCAGATTCTAGAACTTTTACATTTCAAAGACAAACTGACCGCGCTGCAGTTCCAGCGAGTGGCCACAAGGGCAGCGCTCATCATGGTGCAAGATCATCCTGAGTTTTCGCAGAGGTTCCTGCTCACTCCTCTCCTATCCCCTCTTTGTCGCTGTGCAGAGGGAAATGGTTCGTTTCTGCTTCTTGAGACTACTTTTTATTTCAGACTGGCTGATTTATTACAGCTATTTCCCCTTGTCTTTTACAGGCAAAGAAGGATCCCAGAGTGGGGTGGAGGAGTGGGAGCTTAATCGCTGCATTGAAGATGTTTATAAGGTGAGCAAGACCTTTTTTCGTTGGCAGAGTTTTGTCTTGGTCAACACCAGGAAACCCACGCAAGCACGGGGAGAACATGCAAACTCCTTCCAAGAAGTTCACCAGCGAGTCTCGAACCGACAACCTTCTAACTGGAGCTACCCACTGCGCCACCATGCTGCAGAAAGAAAATAAACAAAGTTACAATCTCCGCATTAACAAAAAGATTGGGAGATTGGTTGGCAGAGTTAATAGTGTTGGTTCTGACACTTGGAAAAGGTGGAAGCAGAAAGGCCTACATACCGATTATGATTCCCAAAAGCTAATCACTAAGAGCACACAAGTCACGAAAAAAAGAGTCGCCTTTAGTGGTAGAGGGGTAGCGACCCATGTTGCGGTCCCCAGCTCATTACCCCTCTCCGGTTCACTTCTGCTCTGGAACACCATGAATTAATCTCCGAAACTTTCCCTTTAATTCTTTAAGCACCAAACATCTTATTTTTTTATTAAGTGTTCATTTCATACACACAATTATCACATTGTGATGACTCTGTTTGTAAAAGATAGAGGAAGGCCAAAGACGAGAAAGAGGACATGAAGTTAGTTGGTGCTGGAGTAGAGGATACTGAGGACAGAGTTAGATGAAATCAGATGATTCGCTGTGGATTACCCCTAAACTGGGAACAGCCGAAAGGAAAAGAAGAAGACTGCATTGACACTTGAGCCCCTAGTTCCTTAAAAAAAATCCTGATGCCAATTTTAATAGTATTTTTCCTCAGATTTGTGTGGTGGGAAACAGCCCATTGACGGGGCTTCTGAAGGCTCTTGCAGACGTTCTCTTAACGCTCTTCAGTCTATTCTGCTTCACCAAACAGAACGTCTCACATTTACGGTCAGTTTTCCTTTTTTAATAAACAACACAATCTTTAGATTTCTATTTAACAGAAAGTGTTGTATATATTACATATAATAAAAGAGTTCCTTCCATACAGCACTTCCTGTCAGGAGATCTTGGTTTGGTGCTTGTCTCATTCAGAGCGCTCTGCAGCTCTTTCACTCCTGAAACAGATGTGTGGGCTTCTGGGGGACGCATGTGGCGTCAGAGAGGGGTTTCAGTTCTTTCCTGGGAGTGAAGGAGGGGCCAGGCTTTCACTCAAAGAGCTCTTGAGGTAATATTTTAACGACATGCACTAAATTAGAAATGAACGTCTATAAGATTTAACTATGAACACAATTGTGAAACTGTTTTGAGTTTATGGCAAAACTACAGAATGTTTGAGGTACAGCACTTTTCAAAAGTTTTAGGCTGGTGTGGAAAAATGCTGTTATCAAAGAACAAGGTTTAGTCATTCTTTTCTGAACAAAAGAGAAATCTTGAATGTAGTGAGGCCACCCTTTGCTTCAGAGCAGCATACGTACACGAGTCGCTTCTTCCCACTCACGGCTGCAGCTCTTCCGGACAAACTTTTTCAATTACATTTTTGTCTTCACTGTAGATTTTGGAAATATAATACCATATTTTTCAGTATATTTTTTGTGGTTTATTTTTGAGGCTTTTCTTCATGTTTTCTTTGTTCAATGTGACGGTGTTAATTGTTTAAGGTACTTGAAAACTGAAAAAAGCTTGCTTAAGTAAAAATATTAAAATACCTAGTCCTTTTGTACTTAAATATGAAAAGTATTTTTATAAAGTACTTAAAAATACAGAAGTAAAAAATAAACGTGTATATATGAGTAGATATTTATACACAATAAAAATATTCTTACAAAGTTAGGAATTTTTATTATATTCAAATTTCTTGATCAACCTGTTCATTTTTACTTGACTGCAACATAATCCCCAGCAAATATTTTGGAAAATAAACAGTAACATTTTGTTATATTTTTATTTCTCGCTTTAAACAAACTTTGTTTTTCTATATGAAATTTCCATATAAATACTTCAATATCTGTAAAGCTTTAATTTACACTTGCAGTTAACTTTACCTTGTTCTGTTAACTGACCTGTTTTGGCCTCTCATCTTGGAGTGCATAAAAGCTACTAGATCACATTTGCAAAGTTAACAGTTGACCACTGACTGGTGCTATAGATGCTATGCAATTACAACATGAAGTTCAAGTTCGTTTATTTTATATAGCGCTTTTCACAACAGACATTGTCTCAAAGCAGCTTTACAGTAAACCAACAAGTTTAAACTCAACAAAGTGAAAAGAAATTAATTAATAAGTGGTGTACATGTCCCTGATGAGCAAGCCTGGGGCGACTGTGGCAAGGAAAACTCCCTTTAGGAAGAAACCTTGAGAGGAACCGGACTCAAAACGGAAACCCATCCTCATTTGGGTAACAACAGCAGTGTGATAAACTATGGTTTAAACAGATGATATAATAATATAAACATAAACAGATAATATAGTATAAACAGATGATATATTAATATAAACATAAACAGATAATATAGTAAAACAGATGATATATTAATATAAACATAAACAGATAATATAGTATAAACAGATGATATAATATTATTAACATAAACAGATAATATAGTATAAACAGATGATATATTAATATAAACATAAACAGATAATATAGTATAAACAGATGATATATTAATATAAACATAAACAGATAATATAGTATAAACAGATGATATAATAATATAAACATAAACAGATAATACAGTATAAACAGATGATATATTAATATAAACATAAACAGATGATATATTAATATAAACATAAACAGATAATATAGTATAAACAGATGATATATTAATATAAACATAAACAGATAATATAGTATAAACAGATGATGTATTAATATAAACAGATAATATAGTATAAACAGATGATATATTAATATAAACATAAACAGATAATATAGTATAAACAGATGATATAGTAATATAAACATAAACAGATAATATAGTATAAACAGATGATATAATAATATTAACATAAACAGATAATATAGTATAAACAGATGATATAATACTATAAACATAAACAGATAATACAGTATAAACAGATGATGACTGTGTTCGGTGTAGGTCCAGGGGTGCCGGAACATCTCCAGGTGAATCTGTTTGTTAGGTTGAGGGCTGGTGTTTCAACATGAAACGCAGCTTTATTTAACTTAAACATGTAGACATGATACGGTTAGAACATGCAGCACGGTCACTGAGAGAGAAAAGAGAAAAAGAAAGCTGAGGGAAGTGAGGGAGGGGCTGAGAGAGAAGGGGAGACACACAAGTAGCTTGTGATAGCACCCTCTTGTCTTGTGGCAGTGATGAAGATGAAGCTCTCTATGAGAAGGTCTCGGCTGAGCAGTGGAGGATTCAGTGCCTGGTGCAGTTACTGGGAGAGATGAAGGACAGTGATCTGCCTGGAGAGTTTTTCCTCCTCCTGCTGCAGGTGGCAAGCGTTTCTAGTCAGTATGAGCTGGAGTTTGACATCACCCTGAGTGTTTGACTCCTTCTCCTTCTAGGATCTAACAGCTGTGGCTGCAGAGCAGGAGGAGGTTGAGAAGGAGGTTGACACTTCATCCATGACCTTGCTGGAGCTAGAGCAGCACCTGCTGGGGCGTACGAGTGGTCACGGACAGAAGCTGGGGGTGTTGCAGACCCTTGCCATCATGTGTGAGGGGCTTCCTTACACGCAGCTGCTCAGCAAACCTGCTCAGGTGTGGTACGAAAGCAGCTCTTTCAGAATCTCAGACAAAGTCACTTGTAGTTTTCTCTTGTTCTTCTGAGGTTTACTTAAGAGAAATATGAACACAACTCAAAAAATGAGCGAACAATCTTACGGTCGGGTCTGTTTCTGTATTTTCACTTCGCAGGGGATTCATTGTTATTTATTTATTATCCTTTAGATAAATATATTCTATATTCATCAGTGTGAGAAGCAATAATCTGAAGCTGCTCGCACAGATCTGTTCGCATAGATCTAAAGTTCTATTTTACAGATAGAAATATTTACAGACAGAAAAAATTCTAGTGTTTTAACTGTATAGTATTTTTTATTTTTTTTTTTAAACTAAACTTTTTTTCCTTACTTTTTCCTGTGGTTAAGTCAAATCACTGAGCTCTGAGGAAGATGCAGAAAATTATGAAAAATACTTAATTATTAATGTGATAAAATACTAAAGTTGTTGTTGTTCAAGAGATTTTTAAATGTCTCTGGCTTTATTTTGTCAAATTGTCTACTGAATATGGAAAATAAGCCTAAAAGACACACCGATCTGAATTGAGATTTCGATGGCTTCTCAGCAGGGTGCTCTTCATCTGGGTCGAGGAAATATTGATGCAATGACGCTCCCTGCCTGAAGATGGCGTTTGCGGTACAACAGATGCACTCCGCACCACATAGGGAAACAGGAAGGAAAAAAAATCATGGATGTCAGTTTATTCTTTTGGCGACTGATCACAGATTGCCCAAAAAAATTGGAGAAAAGTGAGGATTTGTGGTGCACTTTCCTGTTTCCTGTCTGAAGTCCACATGAAAATGTGGGATGAGTGCCACCGAATGGCTTTTTTATGTCATACCCACGTCATCAAAAGAGCCAGCTTTCATTGGTCATTCTCCTGTGAAAATGGATACCATATGGCAATCGGAATTCTTTTTTTCGTTGACACCACTCGTTCGTGTGTGATGTCTTGTTGGCACCCATGGCTTTTGCATTGTTGCACAAAACTTTGGACTTAAAGATTTAAATGCCTTAAAAACAAAGGCCTTAAATGACAACAATCTTCCTAAAACTCTCTCTCTCTATATATATATATATAGTGGGTTACCTTAAAACAAATAATGAATTTTGTTGGATTTTGACAGTATTCTTTTTTTCTCACAGGTGGTTGGGTTTATAGTGTCCATGCTTCAGAGAGCATGCTTTAGTCTGGAGAAGGGCATCGACAGCCCAGTAGAGAGTCAGACTCTCAGTATGGGGATGGGACTGGTGGCCACTCTTCTTTCTGGAGCTGCTCAGGTAGTGTGTTATTATACAGTTCAATGCTGCATTCTGATTACGCTTTTAGTCGTAATTTTATCTTGAGATGTGGCCATTTTTATTTAGGTAAATCAATACATGTACTGGGATACAAATGAATAGAAAAAAAGTGCCCATATCACCAATTAAAAAAATTTGAGCAACTTTTTTGCAATGTGCAACATAGATCTAAGATGATGGAACTTATTTTTTGAGTTTTAAATGTGGACGTGCTCTGTGTATCGAATTATAGTCTGTAATACTAGAGATGCTGAAACGCGTTCTTATTCCAACCGAATCTTTAGCTCAAAAGTGTGACTTCACCCAATATTACATCACTTCTATATGGCATCCTTTCAAAGGTCATTCTACTCTCAGTGCAAACTTAGCTCCTGGTATCGTGCAGTTAAATACTGGGTCTTACAAAAATCTCGTAAAAAAAAATAGATGTGTATTAAAAGATAGTCTTTTTTTTGCACTGGCTTTTTGTTGGAGACTTCAAAAACCAAATACTGTTATTAACTTTTCAACATGAATATATGGGGTTTTTAACTTTCAGCCTTATTGTTGTTCTATGGGGCTTAGGTTTTTTTTTTGTTTGTTTTTTACTTTTCAAAGAGGTTTTGAAGGACAATTGTACATTTTATTTAATCACTGTACCTGTATGTTTGATTTCTTTCAGCTCACTTCAGATGATTATGTATCAATGGCTGAACTGCTACCCCACCTGGAGCAGATTTCTCAGCAGCATCCAGACCCAGTCATTCAGGAGCTGGCTTCTGACCTGAGGGCTACTATAGCCACACATGGGGCTCATCCAACAGAGCACAGAACAATCAGAGCATCCAGCGCTCCGTCCATACCCCGGGTCTCCTCAAAGCCAGCCTCACGTCCCAAATACACAACAGAGTCTGGTGCAAAAGAGACAAAGACGGCTGCAGATTCTGAGCCAAAAAGAGCTTCTTTTTCAGAGCGTCTCCTAGAAGCTTGCGACCCAGATGTGCCCACCCGTGCTGTTGCTCTGCGTTCACTTACCTGCTCTGTTCGAAACGGAGACAAAGAGGCTTTGCAGAACAAGGATAAGCTACTGAATGTGAGTAGGATACACAACACAACATTACTAGAGTGTAGCATAATGTCCGTCAGATCGAGTTTTATTTATTTATTTTTATTTAGGTATTGATTGTTGACGATGTGAACGTTTTGGGGGGGTACTTTTAAGATTTATTATTATCTATAAAATTCTCACCCACTTCAGCTTGAACAGCTTAATATATTTGGATCGTTAGATAATCTGCATAGTACAGTTTAAATGAAAATGTATTTAAAAGTATTCTATATGATTGATATTTTAGCATTGGACCGTATTAGCTACACAAAATGAGCATTTCCTGAAGGACACGTATGAGTGCTGGTAGCTGGCACTGCTGCTGTTGAATTCTACATATACTTTTCATAAATGTGCGAATCGTTGTGATGAGTTTGAATGCATTTTGCCATGATTACAGTTTTAAAACCTTAAAGGAATCAGAAAAATCTGAGGAATGAAATCCAGCACAAAGAAGTAGAGATGGAACAGGTGGACTTTAACGGATGGGCTTCATCTGCTCTGAGCTAATTGTAGATCTAGAGTCCAATTCTAGAGCAACTGGATTTGGTTGGTTGGTTCTGGCCATACCCAACACCATCACTTTGTGGAGAGTTATATTTTCAGTTCCAGTTTGCAATTAATATCATTTTGAATATGATTTCGAAACCCTTTTTCCATTAAAGCATAAAACATTTTGTTATCAATAAATACATTAAATATCAAACTTAAAAATATATATCCGTTTGACTAACGCACAGTTTTGGAGCAATTCATCTGTTGTAATTGCAAATAGACTTAACAAAGGCACAACCAAAAGCTCTTTTTATCAGATTAAGGTTCACAGCAATATAAATGTACCACCAACAGCGTAATTTAACATTAGCCTCACTGCGCTGGGTATTCTGTGCATGAATGGTGGAGGCATAACAATATCCTGCCCATTTCAGAACATGTATAAAACAGTTAGACATAAGAATAAAGGATCAGTTACACAACACAAAACAACGTAATAAACAGCATCTGTCATTTTTAATGAGTTCACAAACACAGCAGGTTAACGTTAAAATAATAATGTGGCTTCTAGGACCAGGCAGCAAGTCTTCATGAGTGAATTATTGGTCAAGTAAACTCTCTTGCTTTAAAAATCTCCTAAAAACTCTGTAATACCTGTATTCAAATGGCCTTGAAACAAATGTACTGTAAGTATTTTGACTTTGGTGTGGTAAAACATGGTGGAAGAGGTGTGTGGTTGAATTTTCACAGTAAGAAAAGTATTAAAACACCCACCTCCCCCAGAGTTATATGGCAGCTAATTTACGGTATGTCGAAATACATTTTTTGCAGTCAGCTTTAAAAAAAAGTGCATATTTGATCCTTACAGCATAAACTGTTATTGAAAAGGTCAAAATTTTGGCCATAATGATAAAAATGGAGCCCATCACCTCATACGATACCAATAGCTGTCCAGCACTCACTTAAGTATCGTTCACCAATCTCTATTTTACTTCTGGTACGTTTGCCAGTATTCCCCCATTACTGTTTCTTAGAGTTATTTTGTAGCCCTGTGGTTATACTTTGATATAAGAGACTATTATGGAATGTACATTATTCCCTCTGAAGCTGAATATTGGTGTCACACACATCTCTCCCGGGACTTGTGTAGTTGCTTCTTCTGTTTATATGGCTCATCGTCTATCAATGATTCACTTGTTCTTGTGTTTTGTGGAGCGGGTGATGTCTGGGCCATGTTTTATAAATGAGGTGGGATGTGTTGTGTGTAAGACCTCATGCTCGAGGGCACCTGAAGTCTCCTGGGAGCTAGTTACGATGAGTGTCTTCCAGCAGTGTTTCATCTAATATTCTGTTCTAAGAATCTTTTCTGCGTCAGCCATTCACACCTAAACACAAACATAACATTTATGTAATATACTAGATGTTTGTAATATACTAGATGTTTCCTTTGGATAATTATTTGTCCAGAACATTTATGCGTTGTTCTGTTTTTAAAGATGAAAATTGTACATTTACTGGTGTTTAATCCGAAATGTAGCTCGGTAGTGTATGTACGCTCCCCTTCTAAATTGAATAATTTTTTTTCATTCACGTTTATTGTGGTTTCTGATTGGCCAAAGGTTTTGCTTGTTTGAAAACATTTGAATTGCTTCTCGGCTCAATGTAAAAGACTCAATTTGTTTGAAAAGTTAAACAAATATGATGGTATATTTTTAGCTTATAAACAGCGTTACCGTGCTGCAATTTTCTATTCCTTGTGTACCGTGTTTCTTTGAGAAGATTACCACTAGGGGGAGTACTATGCAGTGGTAAGTCAAGTGCTTCTATTAGCTTTGCTCATTTCACACCCTCTCCCATCAGCAGTCAAGCGAATCTTGAAGTGGAGGCTTTCATGAATATGCAAATCCAATCAGAAAGCATAGCAATTTCCGAGACTTGAAGAAAGGAGATTTTCTTCTAAACAATTATGTATTGTATATTATTTATGTCAATGTAAAGTACTGAGTCAAAAATTCAGTCCAGGACCTTTTACTTCAGGTCATATGCACACACTAACAGCAGTCAGTTAGGCATGTTTTAATTTGCATTACTTTAATAATGCAGAAAACCATGCAAATGGCTTTATTAAAAACTGAATGAGTTAAAATGAATGAGTTAACCATTTCTTTGGTCTGTTTTTGCTTATGGTAAATTATTTAACTGTTTTGCAGCTTTTTTTGGAAAACCTGGACCACGAAGATTCGTTTGTGTATCTTTCTGCCATTCAAGGTAAAATAAATCCACGTCAACTTAATAGAAATGCATTATATTCATATTTTTTGCGCAATTCATTGAATATTTCTACAGTTTATATCAATAACATT
This sequence comes from Danionella cerebrum, assembly GCA_007224835.1. NCBI lineage: Eukaryota > Metazoa > Chordata > Actinopteri > Cypriniformes > Danionidae > Danionella > Danionella cerebrum. The sequence goes on from SRMA01025941.1 coordinate 26,499, forward strand.
TTGGATAGATACTATATTATTGTGTTGAACCATTGTTTTAAAGGTTAAGAGAAAACACTTTGCTTATAAATGTTTGTTCTTTAGCAGACAAGCTTCAGTACGTATGGATGGTAGTTATTCGAGTATAATAGGCTTTCCAAATGTTTATTTCTCAAGTTATATGATGACATTTCACTGCTATATTCCAAAAGATGGATTCCGTTGATGTGCACTTCCTTTGTTGAGCTGGTGAGATTAGATTTGACTCAGACCATTAGTTCATACACAACCTCTCAAAGTTTAGACACACCTTCTCATGTTATAAATGTTTATGTTGTCTAGTAAATATTAGAGTTGAGAGTGAGTTTTCTTGGACCGTATGGTCTCTAGCTGTTTATTTCTCAAGTTCCTGGAGCGTCTCCAAACAGATGGATTGACTTGAGGGATATTCCCTCCATACTCCATGCTCAAGCTGTTTCCATGACCGTTCAATAGGGTTCACATGTAGGAAACTGGACACTGTATTTAAATCAGAACCCCAGTTTCAAATGTTTGGAGTGTGCGCATGTGTGTGGGGGGGTGTAGGTGCGTATCGGGCATTGAATTTGATAAAGATATCTTTTTTTTAGATTTCATTTTGCCTTTACGGGACATGGAAGAGCAGGGGTTAAATAGAAGGGGATCGGCAAATGGCCTGGGGGAAGTGTCAAACCCCACACTACCACTATAACTTGTCACCACCTTTAGGTTAAGCTTCACCATATCAGTACATTGAGGAATTAATTTAGTGTTATGAATAAAGCTGTATTAGGTTAATTATTTATTTAATTATAATATGTACTGGGGCTTTTTTTTTTCAACTTTTTCAACTTATATTTGGTTCTCAATTTTGTTGCTTCATATTAGGAAATAAATTCCACCACCCCAAAGCCTCTGTAATTAAAGTAATAACCACCAGCACTGGCACCCACAGTAAGAAATGCACCTGAACAAAAAGCTATTTTATATTCCACCAAAAGATGGCAATACCCTTCAAGGGATACTATGCACTCTTTTTTTTTTTCAGAAAATTATGATAAAATATTTTGTCATTAAATTACACAATAATTCCACAACAATCCTGAAATTGTACAAAAACAATTCTGACTATTCAGTTTTGTTATTTTTTTTTTATGACAAATGTAAAAACACTGTGAAAATGGTATAAAAAAACAGGCAAACCTTTTCTAAACCTTATAGACTGTTCCAACCACTTTTTGCTCCATTTGTACTTTGAAAAACACAAACCATATCACAGGTATTGTACTTCCAAAAGTTATCCCTTCTTTTTACCACTACATGGCACTTATGGCACCGATGTAGGGTCTGTAAGATGAAACTGAAAGACAATCAAGCATTTTCTCTTATATAATTTTTAACTACCTTGCAAATTATGTGTCATAACTTTTGTAATGTTAATTTAAAACAAAAAATATCAAAACCAATAACCTTTTAAAAACCTACACATTATAGTTGAAATCAAAATTTACATTCTTATTTCATTCAAAACAGCCACTGTGATTGGCAACACCAAGGGTTTATACTTCTATATAATCAGTGGTTCAAAGCAGACAAAATAGTGTGGACAAAATTGTCTTAAGAGACTAAAATCATCTCAATTGTAGATTTTAGTTTAATGTGTATTGGTTAAAAAGCTTTTGAGGATGTCGTTTTTGACTGAAGGCTCTGTTGAAGAAATCAAGTTTGGGTGGAAATTTGCTGATAATGCCGACAGACCTTACAGTCAACAATGTTTCTTTATCTTCTGTTTCAGGGTTGGCAGTTCTGACTGACTCCTTCCCTGAGCAGATTCTGCAGAGGCTGCTGGGAGAGTATCAGAGTGAGGCCACCTCCGGTTCCTTAAATCCCAAGCGCTCCCTAGAGACACGTCTTAAAGTGGGCGAGGTTTTAATGAGAGCCAGTCGGGCCATGGGTAATGTCTGCTTTTTATATTTCTTTCAGTTTGGTAAATATTCTTTGGTTTACCCTCACGCTTTTGTGGGGTTATTCATTGCGCCTCAGAGCCATTCAGTCTGGGTGTGAGGCATGTCATCTTGGCCTGACTCCTTAACGCCAACAGACCGAGCTGTGAAAAAGCCTAACAGCTGCTCCAATCTACCGGAACCACACAAAGAGTCTCACGGCTCTGTCACATTTATAATGCCTTCACAGCCACAGCAGGGGGCATCACACACTTCAGCTTCACACTTGAGCAAAATGCACATTATCTATGGGATAATTGTTTCCTTGCATCCCTAATTTTGTGAAATCAACTGATGCATAAAGCAATACCTTCTATTCTGTGCATGTACTTTTCTCTCTAATTAACTCTGATTTAATAAGTCAAGAGTCAATTAATGGAAAAAGTTCAAATTTTAAGTCCGTTCAAATTATCCATGAAGGATTGGATTATTCAGACTACAGACTATTAGATGTTGATGTCTGTAAAAGTCTCATATTTACAGAGCTTGATGTTGTTTTAGTTTATTTTATTCTTATATAAAAATTCTGTAAACAAAGATTTTTTTGAGAAATAATGATCTGAACAGTAACAGCTGTGAAGGAGGATTAAAACTGGATGGGTATGAGGTTGAGAAATACAATTTCTTGTCATGGCAAGATTGCGCACAACAAGACACAAGGTAGTTATACTGTCTCAATGGTGAAGCAATGGTCAATGTTGAGGATCGAAGATTCAGCGGTCAGCCAAGGAATGTGCACCGCAGATGAAAGCCATTTTTAATACCACTTCAAACCAGAAGATTTCAGCTTGGTCATCAGCTCAGAACTGGCAGAAACAAGTGGGACCCGATCACATTCATCTACTTACTGGAAAAAACTTAACCAGAAGTGGTCCTTATGGAAGAGTTGCAGTCAGAAATGGGTGAGGTGCAGAAAAATGTCAGACAAGACACAATTTAAATATTTGAGTTGAGTAGAAGGCAGTTATTATAATACTAACAAGTTTCTGCATCCAGCAGTGAAGCATGGTGAAGGTTCTATGAACATTTGGGATGTGTTTGGCAAATGGATTCAGGGATTTGGACAGGATTAATGGTGTTCTCAGTGCTGAGAAATACAGGCAGTTACTTATCATTTATGCAACAGGAAGTTTGTATTTTGCAGCAGGACAATGACTCCACATAATTAACCCTATTCATCAGAAAAACAAATAGTGGAAGTGTTGCTATGGCCCCCTCAGAGCCCAGATCTCAGCATTAAAGAGTCTTTTCCAGAAGGATGTTAGAAAGCTACAGTAGATCTGTGGTTCTCCAAGATGTTTTGAAGAACCCATCAGTCAACACTTGAAGAATTGCAAATTGAAGGCAAAAGGTGGTCACACCAAATATTAATTAATATAATAAATTATTAATTTTTGTTCTTTCATTGCGTTTTGTTAAATGATTGACCATTTTTCAAATCTTGCATGGCATTGTTGGTCTTTAAGCAATGTACTTTTTCTGAGCTAACAGGATCAGTGTGGAGCTGAAGCAGCTGTGGTGTGATTGTTTCAGCACTATGTCTATTTTTACTGCTCTGTTTCTGCAGGTCATGGCCAAAACACACATACTGAATCTGTAATACTTTACCTTAAAAGCAGAACAACATTTTTGCAGTGATCAATCACAAAAAGCTCATTTATTTCAGAAGAAATGCATAGAATGTTGCCCAATCTACAAAAAATATGTAAATAGTTCATGCAGGTTGTTTAATTTGAGGTACAAATAACAAAAAGTAAAGAAACAAAGGTTACTCAAACTAAGATTTAGCCAATAAACAAATCTAAGCTCTCGTTTATGAGTCAATGTGAAAATATTTTTCCCTGAAAGCTTAAAGTAACACATTTTTGGCTTTGGTTTTCACCTTCCAGGAGAGCTTGCTCCACACTATGGCCGTCTTCTGATTGGTGTGTTCCTTAGAGGCACTCGAGATGAGGACAGTAGTGTCCGTGCCAGCAGTCTTTCAAATTTGGGAGAACTCTGCCAACGCCTTGACTTTTCACTTGGACCACTGGCACAAGAGGTATTCAGCACCACTGTAGTACTCTAGTGACACCTAAACGTCAGGAGAAGCAGCCAAGCCGATGACAAGAGCTATCTGTGTGCAGTTCAGTCTGTAATTAGTTCTTTTTGAGCTGGGCTGCTTCCACTGTGATGTCATCGTTCTCTTTGCTCTGTGTGCACACAAGCAGATCTCTCCACACAGGAATAATTCTTCTGCTGGTGCTGAGTTAAGGGTTTCTGTTCGTGCGGATGGATGAACCCGCATTGGATCCATCAAAAAGTCAATGTCCTGACTACAAATCTTTATGTAGCAGTCAACGTGGCTGGATCAGTTGGCAGCTGTTTTGCTTAAAAGGAACACATTTTTGTGTAACATTAAAGCTTCTATTTATTTTTTACTTAAAATATTTTGTGAGGTTTTCAACAGAGATTTAACATATTGTTATTCATCTTTTGCCTCGGACAAAAATATTCTGACTGCTAAAGCCACCAAACCTTGCCAAGAGATCCACACGGGTGTGACTCAAGTTGCTAGATCTTTTCAAATTGGTACCATTAAGGGAATTCTGGGAAATTGCTGAGAATGCTGTTAAAATTTCCTTTCACTTAAAAAGGGGTCAAACTATGTAACTATATTTTGATCTGTGCAAGAACATAATGTGCACTTTGCAAAAGTATCTGAACCCCTGGCCGAAAGGGTTAATATTTACCATTTATTTATAATGTCCATTGACTATTTTCATGTTCATGAAAAAATGTCCAAGTTAAAACATTATAGAGGAATGGGGTTACATTTACATTTATGCATTTGGCAGACGCTTTTATCCAAAGCGACTTACATTTGAATTAACATATTTTTTTTTCTGTCAGTTCTTGTTTTTCCTGGGACTTGAACCCACAACCTTTGCGTTGTTAGCGCAATGCTCTACCAACTGAGCCACAGGAAAGCTAGGGTTCACTTTTTATTTTTTATGAGCTCCGTATCATGAGTTGACTTATAGTTACAGGGAATATTGCTTACACTTTCGAACACTCTTCCTTAGTTAACGCATAACTAAGAGATAGTTACTACAGAACTAACCATTAACTATCTAATAACTCTGCGGTAACCTGTTGTTAACTACTAGGAAGTTACAGTTAACTTTTCAGCATCTAATGTCACAGTAACTACCCGTACCTTTTGAATATATACATAATCCCTAAGTAACTACCACCAACGAATCAGTAACTACTGTTATCTCTAATATTTTAAGTTGTCAGGTGTACCAGGAATATGATCACAATGTGATGTCACTGACCTCTCCATAGCCACCATATTGTTTACCATAGCAACCATTTTGGCAAATGACAGAGGAACATCACAGCTAAAGAAGATCATAGAGACATGGTGGTTGGTCAATATCCCTTATACTGGCATGGGGAATAAGGCAATAATGCTAGTCACGCCATCTTGCTTTTGGAGGCGGAGACTGCTCTTTTGGAACATCAGCCGGTCAAGACAGTTCTGGGAGGTGATAATCCCAAACCACTTTGATGACAGACTTTGGCTAAGGTATTTTAGAATGGCCAAAACAACATTTCAGATGTTGTGCAATGAAATCGATCCGTTGGTCAGTCCATTAATGCCGCCCCATCGCACCCCAATTCCATCAGAAAACACATTGCCATTGCTCTGTATACACGTGCTACTTTTGACGTTTTCAGAGTTGTTTACATCGTTCCATCGTCCCATGTTTTCTTATTAGATATCCTACTCAGTTGTTGTATCAATTGTTTCCCGAACCAAATTAAATGAACTAAAAATGTGAAAGCACCCAAAACATTGGAAATATACAAAGCAGAGAAGGTATTTCTGATATTCCAATCTGCATGAATACAAGTTCTCGCACAGATTGTACGTGAAAATGATGATTCACAAGTGAGGCATCAGGGATGAACTTTGTCTATCAATATTATTATATCAATAATGTATGTTATTGATCATATTTTTTGCTTTTAGTGTCAGAATTGTCATTAGTTATTTTTTCATTAACGTGTGTAATTGTTTTAAATGTAATTTAAGTATGTATAAATATCTAATTTGCCAAAAATGTCTGGTTTGTTACCAAAAGCCTGAGAGATCAAAGTGACACCTTAGTATTGTTTTTCTGCTGCCTTGCAGGGTGATGTGTCCTTCTTTCTGAAATGCAAATCTAGTGTTCTTTGATACTCAAGTGAGATTTGTGAAAGCTTTTGCTCAGATAGTTTTTTGGTGCTTGTGCACTCGGTCATTGAGGAAATGAACTGCAGCAGCGCTCCTGAGATCCTCATGAATAAGCATCTCTGTCAGTGTGACTAACTGTGCTGCTGCTTCTTCTGCTACATGCATCAGCCTGCTGTAAACCCTCATGCATGGGCACATCTGAAGTGCAGCACTGCAGGTCTTTGCAATCGTCCTTTCTTTTGACTTCTGTCTGTGTGCTTCCTCTGCAGCTGAGCACTTGTCTCACCTCACTGATAAAGACAGACAGGGAAGGAGAGGTTCGAAGGGCTGCGGTCCATGTCATTGCCCTGGTTCTCAGAGGCCTTAGTGATAAAGCCACTCAGGTGAGTATTTTTATTGTGTGTAATATCACAGCTGCAATGGTTCCTTGAATGAGTGTGTAGTTCCTATGAGTACAGTACTGTGCGTATAGGTAGATGTGAAAATACTAATACTTGGACTAACCACAGATATTCTAATTCCAGACACACTCAATGATGTTGACATCAGGTGTCTATAGAAATTAGAATTTTCTTATATTGACTTACCAGTTCAGACCGCCTGCTGCCATTTTCTGCAGATCCTATGTTTTTGTACATACTTGACTCGTTTTGCCTTGTTCCCAAGTCAGAGGCATAGCTTTTTGGCTCTATGGCTTCCATGAAGATCACGTTTGACCTTTTTCCAAACAGTAGATGGGTTTACCTGTATCCCACTGGTTTCTGCCAGTTCTGAGCTGATTGCTTGTACACTTTCTAATTTTGAAGCATAAGATGTATTTTTTCATCTGCTGCATTTTGGAGTACCACTGGCCAACCACAAGCCGTTACTTGTGCTTCTTTAGAAAAGAGCCTGAACAGCGCATCTTTGCACTTTGAAATCTACTTCTGGAAAAGACCCAGTTGATTCCGTATAACTATCTTGTTGCTTTGTTGTTCTCACATTGCTACGAGAATTTGCTTTTCCTCACCTCCTACACAGATGTTTCTGTTTCAGTTAATGACTAGGTTTCAACCTTCCTGTGACATTGATGATCATTATCACATGTTATACTCCAGACTTTATGCAACTGTACGAATAAGAACTGATGCTGGGTGGAAGGCAAAGTGTAGTAACAATAAATAGAATTTTCTCTTGTTATAAAAGAGTCATTTGTTGTAAATCATTATTTTTATTTCTGAATGCATTCTCTGCATTTTTCACACCTGCCTGAAACTTTTGCACAGTAGTGTATAAACCTAGTGAATCATAAGTTTAGTACAAGATGTGATTCAATGGATCTTATTCATCCTGCTGCCATTTTGAAGTGAAGGCGAGGGACAGCGGATCTCCAGCGTTCACTATCGAATATTGTTGTCTACTTGACTTTCTGTCTGTCATTTAGCAAGAAAAGAACAAGAACATAAATTTCCGGAAGTCCCAGAATTGTGAAAAATGTGGATTGTTAAAACTAGTCGGATAAATGTAATAAAATGTTCTTGTGAGTTAACCTGTTAGCAAGTCTTTATACAGTTTTAGTATTATTTTTAAGTTAATCAAATGTCTTTTAAAGAATATAACTATGCTCTGAACATAATTGAGACTCATGTATTTGTATAATATGAGACTCGTGATTTGTATGTATTTAATTCTAAATAGAAAAATTCTTTACACTTTTCTTCCTTTTTGTCGAAGGTTTTCCTTTCTTTTTTCTGTGAAGTCCAGGAAAACCGTGACGGGACTAAACCTTCCTTTAGTTTCTGGAGTCAGTGTTTTAAAGAAACATCCCAGAACGAAATGCTTCGGCCACACTCCTGTGTTCTTTGTAATCCACACCAAAACTGAGACAATATCATTTTGTTTTTAGTCGCAAATGATCATCTTACTGAAGATGAACTTGCTAACATTAGCGGTTAACCCACAATAACAGTATATTAAATAGTCTTACCTGAAATGTAGGTCTAACTTGCTGTTTAATTTTAACCATCCATGTTTTAATAAAGTTGTGTTAGTTGTGGAAACTTATACTAAGCTATGCTAATCTCCAGGCCTGAAAAATGCACTAATAAATTACAAAACACCTTTTTACTCAGGAGTTGGAGAATGAGGGAAAAAAGTGGATTGTTAATTTAAAAGTAGACAAAATAAATTAAAAATGTAATTTAGAAAGCAACACAAAAATCACATCAGTTTTGTCTGTAGAGAAAAAAAAACAGATGTCTAAGAGTAGCCCAGTAAAATAATTTGAGAGACTTTTTTTATTGATATCGTCTTGTATTATCTTAATTTCATTTAAAATAATTAAGTTTAGTTAACTTATTATAAGAAGACTTCTACTTCTTTTTTTTAGAGATCATTATGATGTCGTTCTTTTTTTATCCATTGTCATGTGATCGCAGCAGATGTTCAGGGAGAGGAATTCTTCCAGCATCTGGACTGATGAGCAGCAGCTGTCATTTCTAGTCTCTTATTTCGAAGTGACCTGCTGCATAGAACAAGCAGCACTCTGTGAGCATCTAATAATCAGCATCAGCAGTCTCTTGCTTTCCCACGACCCTCGTCACTTTCTAAACAATGCCTTTCATTTCAGACAGGTCACAAAGTTCAAAATTAATAAACCCTTTTTCGAACATTTTCATGAGGAAAGCAGCTTTTCACCAAAGGAAAAGTTGCTTGTTAAAGCTGCACGTAACAGTGTAGTGCCATGTTAAAATAGCAGAGGGATGTTCCCTACTTTAGTCGTTAGTAAAGGTTAAACGTTTATTTTCAAATGTCAGAAGTTTAATGGGGAAAGTCCCAATTTGGCTGCTTACTACGTCCTAAAAGTAGGTTATTTTTATAGAAAGAAGTGCATACTCTTTCTCAGACGCATTCTTAAATTCAGTTCAGTTGTCTTGTTACAATTCTATTGTTATCTTGACTTGTCAACCGCTAAATATTGTTATTGTTATTAAGTTTAATATTATTCCTTCTCTGAGAAATTTTACATCGACTTTGAAAAGAATCTTGTAGAAACATCAAACATCGACTTTGAAAAGAATCTTGTAGAAACATCAAACCACCACACTTCAGTCTGTTCAAAATCATGGAAAGCACTGTACAAAAGTTTAAATTTGAGAATGAACAGGAAAAGGCACCAAAAATATCTTAGATAGCATTCAAACTGTTTACCCTAGCAACCAAATTCTTAAAACGCGGTCTCTGCTTTGGAAAATAGTTGAAACATGGGGGTTGGTTTATATAACTTGGAGATAATAAAATAAGTTTTATATAATGTCACTGACTCCACAGCAGCCTGACTGTTTACATTAGCAACCAAGTGACCTACCTCTATTTTAGCTTTTGAAAGTCATAGAGATATGGGGAACATTACATTATAACAACATAGAGCTTACCTTAGCAACAAATTTGGCATATCTCTATCTCAACTTCGGAAAATCATAGAGACAGAAGGGTTGATTTATTTTACTTATATTGACACGGGGAACACTATATTATCAATGACCAGAGTGTTTACCATAGCAAGCAATTTGCCATATCTCTATCTCAGCTTGGGAATGTCATAGGAACATGGGGGTTGGTTTATTTTTCTCGTAATGACATGGGGAACATGTCAAATGTTATGTCACTTACCCCTCCATAGCAGCCAGACTGTGTCCCATAGCAACCAACCTTGTAAATGTTTTACTAATCTAATGAAAGTCATAGAGATACGGGGGTTGGTTAATGTTACTCATTGTGATATTGGCGACATTTTAAAATAGTTTTCAATTCCATTTAAAATGGTTTTAAATGGGACGAGGTCAAGTTTAGTCATCTAGTTTATTATTTCATGTTCATTTTTTTTACTGCATTCCGTCATTCATATGTCCTTCATGCTATCAAATCTTCTTTTGTAATATGACTAGCTCGACAAAAAATATATAAACCTAACTTTTAGAATGTTTATATTGGTGCTGTGAAATAATATGCTTTTATTGTAATAAAATATTACTTTAATAGTCAGAGCTCACAGATGAAACGTTTGAACAAAGACTTCAAATCGCAAATATTGAAAATGATATTCATTTAGTTTGTGGGTGATAACAGCTGTTTGTGTGTTGATCAATCAGCACTTTGAAGTCTAACCAGAGACAGGAAACATCCGTGATTGAAAACATACAAAATCTCATTTTAAATGCTACACAGTACTGATAGTGTGCGGATTGGGATGCATGAACCTTGTACATCACAAGATCGAAGTTACAGCTGTTAACCTCATTAACCAATCAGAGGTCTCTGATGTCCTTGACTGTAATCTGGGGTCTTTGGCAATGGTTTCCATGTAGTTCTATCACATGAACCTCAGCATGCACTGACTGTTATTTGCGCTATAGTTAAAAACACTTTGTTGTCATGAGATTGGCATCCAGTTGACATTCCAACCTTATTGAAAACGATTTGATTCATTCGGTGCAAGAAGGGGGATTTCCTTTATAATCTGATGTTTGAACGGTTTTTCCGATGCCCTAGAATGGTAAATGAAAACACAGCGACACACTCTCAAGTTTCAGAATTGCAACGGTTTATTCAGCTCTCAAGCTCTAGTACATGCAGCAAAATCTCAGTCACTGTGATGCATCACACCCACTTCCTCTCTCTCTGTGTGGCTAGGTCAGCACGGTCACAATGTGTGTACAAGGAGGTCTACTCCTCTACACTCCGTCGCATTAAATATCTGATATTATATTATATATCTAGATGTAGATTCAAGTACTAACTTAAAAAATGATATACTGTCTGCTCTTAAAGGAGATGGTTTGAGAAATGGTAGAAATAATGTTGAACCATAGCCAACACTCAGTTTTTTCTGGTGAGATACATTGTCAGTGGTATGCAGTTGCGGAATTTCCACCACTCACTGCTCCTTGACTTAAACGTGAAGAGTTTATATATAAAAAAATAATTTAACCTTTTATGATATAAAGGTAAGAGTCAATAAGTAAAGCTTTTATTTTATTTGTGTTGACTTTAGTCACTGATTGCTCATAGAAAAACAATATTAGACCAGACTAAAAAAGGTTTTGGGGTCTAAGGAAGCGAAGTGTTACCAATATGATGCTAATTGTACCCCCCCCCCCATAATAAATGCACCGGTCGCCACGGCTGTTATGTTAACACAAACTCGACACATGCACCTTTAAAAAATGTGGATTTTTAAATGTTGAATAGCAGATGATTTGGATTTCTGTTTTCTTTTTATTTTTTCTTCACAAAACACATCTCCGACTCCCTCTGGAAGCATCCAGTGAGGGGAGAAAAGAAAAAGCCATCCATTGCCCTTTCGTGCCACTGACTTCCTGATTTACAGCACCTCTGTCTGCCTTTGTCAGTTCCCTGATCCTTGGAATATTTGCTCTTGCACATTTTCTGGGCTCATTGTAAAAGACAGGCTCAAGACATTGGCGTTTACATCTTGGCAGAGCCTGGAGTCCAAAGTCATATTTATCCTGGCAGTCTGTAGAGTTTCCCAGGATGCAGCTTGACGAGGCGCTTCTGGTTTGAGGAAGGTTTCTTGTTCTTCAATCTTCCAGCTGTTGCCTTGAGTAATGAGACGGCTCGTCCAGGTAAACCATAAGCCTCCGAGCCCGGTGTGAAGTTAAAACAGCTGACGTCTCACTAAAACACTGTCCTGCTGTGGGGAGAAGGTCAAGAGACCATCTGCCTCAGGAGACACATAGTGTGCTCATTATTTTCTGCTTTTGTTAAGCTGGTATCTGCATACTAAGTGCTTTCTGCTTCCTTAGGTTCTTGGGGATGTTTTGTTGGAGCTTTATCGAGCGCTCAAATGGGTGGTGCGGACGGATCCAGACGATGTGGCTGTGCTCCATGCTCAACTCGCTCTTGAGGAGCTGGATGATGTCATGAGGAGGTTCATCTTCCCAAAGCAAAAACTAGAAAAAAAGATTGTGGTGCTTCCTTAAATAGAGGATTCCCAATTAGATGTCTAACATTCTCTTAAGCATTTATTGTTTTAGTTACCATGGGGTTTAAATGCAATCGCTTCAAAAATGGTGAGGAAGGTAATTATCACATGAGGTTAAACTTGCATTGACGAAACATGGATCTGTTACATTACAGAAAGTAGTAAACTTATCTCCAGCAGACACTATATGGAGATTACTCAACAGTGAAATCCCAAAATAGTGAAAAGTCCTGTGACAGATTTTCTGGCAGTTTGTGAATAATTGCACACATGCAGAGAAGTTCATTTGCATAGTGACTAATGGCATGCATAAATCAATGCAAATTATGCCTCAGATATGCAGATTCAATGATAATGAGGCATAGGTGATTTAAAATCAACATGGGTACAAAATGGTTTTGAGACATGTATTTTATTTAGAGTTAATCCATGCCGCAAAGCTTGTTTGTTCACCATTTATAAATAATGTAAATATTCTTCCCTAATAAAAAAGGAATGATACTAAATTCACTATTGCTTTTGCATTTCAAATTAATTTTCTCCTCCTGAAAACAGCTTATTTTGATGCATGAAAACAGTGCTTTTAGTAAATCTTGCTCCATATTAAACACCTTAAATGGCCACGATACACAGGATGTAAACAATATATTTTCAGAAATTTACGTGCGTTGAGCATTTTCTAGGACATTTTTATTGTCTGTTACATTTAATATTGGGTAAAATTGTTCACGATTTCTGACTTCTAGTCTTTGTTCTATATGGCATCTATTGACTCATCTGTATTTTAATTATTCATGAGCCTGAGTTTTCCTATCCTATGAGAAGAAGCAGAGTAATAATTATTAATGAGCCTAACTCTTGACAAGTTGCAAGACCACGCAGTAGTTTGGAGTTCAGAATGGTTCGCAATTGTTTGTTTCTGTGGTGCAAAAGGTCCTGAGGTGATTCATAAGCTCTGGTTTGAGCGGTTGTTTGGCCAAGCAAGCATTTTCCTTGAGAAAGCTACAAGAACTTAAGAATGTGGGTTTTATCGGCTGTTACGAAGCACTTATCTTTCGATGTTCCATCAAGCCCATTTTTTTCTAGATTTTAATGACTACGCATATTGTAGCCTTTAAAGATGATTTGCACTGAAGGCCTCAACAATCATTCATTGTCCAACCCACTTGTTCCCTTCCGGGGTCACGGGTGTCTGTCGGCGCACATCGAGGGAGGGGTACACCCTGAACAGGTTGCCAGTCCAATACAGGGCAACATTCACTCCCACATTCACACCTAAGGGGAATTTAGATTATTCAATTAACCTAACCACATGTTTTTGGAATTCTTGGGGAAAATGGAGTACCCAGAGTAAACCCACCCAAGCTCCTTCCAGGAAGGTCACCAGCAATCCTCAAACAGACAACCTTCTAACTGGAAGGCCATCATGCCGCCCAGCATTAACATTTTGAATGTGAAATGGTTTAGTATTGGAAAAAAAAGTGTAAAATAACAAAAAATTATATTTTATGTATTGTACATTCTTCAAAATCGGCTTTGATTACTACTTTGCATGTTTTTTTTTGCTTGTTTTTTTTTGCTATTGTTTAAAAAGGTCCTTTTTCTTCAATCCATCTTCTACTGCACCATCTCTTCTGGGTTTAGATAAGGTGGCTATGGAGAATATTCCGTGACCCTCTTTGAGGTATGCTTGTTGTCCTGTTGAAAAGGAACAACTAAACACAAACCAGTTTGGGATGCGTGATAGAAATTATAACCATTGCATATAATATTAATAGCATTGATGATACTGAATAATTTTGGTCAGTTCTGCTAAATATATGATATGCTGGCGTGTCACGGTGACTCATGGGATGAAGTGTGAAGAATGTATTTAAGCGGTTGTCCATTAACTTCCTGTCTCTCTTGAACCGACAATAGACAGAGAGAGAGTCACCCCACGGGACTCGAGGTGAATGGGTTTTTTTCTGTACATCCTAATGCATCAAATAAACCTGTTTCCTTTCAGTTCATTACAATCCCATCTCTCGAGTTTTCAATATTAAAAGAATAATGTCAACTATTCAATGCTTTGGTAGCCACGCTTTTCAATGTGCGGTCATATTTTGAATAAGTAATTGTATGACGAGGATGCGGCGGCTTGGATTTGGACCCCAACAGCTGATTTCAACTGAAAACCAGCCCTTATAAGATGTTTGTGAGGATGGGGAGGCACAGGTTTACATGGTGGCATGAGGGCACCATAGGAAACTGTTGTTAGTGCCTTGCCAACGTGGCCGTCAGTGTCACTAACTAGTTAGAAACCTGTTCTCTGAGAGAGACGCTGAGAGCCAGTTCCCAGGGAATCTGGAGGATACAGCGACCTCTGGCCCAGAACTCCAGGCACCACCAGACAGAGTGGGCTAAGGACACCCCAGTATTATCCTCCCTCGCCATCCCCAGTTACTTGTCTGTAAGATTTTCCTTTTATCTTCATGGACTGAATGCGAGTGTGCTTTAATATTTGATCAGTGTTTTCAAATGTTTTAATAAACACCCTCAGCTGGGGGTTGGGAATGTGTGCGGCAAACCCCACCCCTTTTCACCCCCACAGCATCACATCCCCTCCTCCATTATTCAAAATGAGAACCTATTTTCAAAATGTTAAAACATATTCAGCCAAATATTTGGACCAAAGCACCAAAAGCACATATTTAAGGCCTCTACGCATTGATCAAAGTGGGAAACAGGAAAGAAGACAACAGAGAAGAAATCCTGGATGTTTAGCGGTTTTTACTGTTGGTGGCTGTGGAGAAAAGAGGATTTGTGGCACGCTATTTGTTTCTAGTGCGAAGTCACTATGAAAATGTGAGATGAGCTCCACCGAGCAGCTCTTTTATATCTTACATCATCCAATCAATCAGCTTTCATTGGTCACTGTACTTGCGAAAAACGATTCTGATATGGCAGAGAAAACGTTCGTGTTGTCACACTAAACTTCAGACAGAAAATACGGAATGGTGTGTAGATGCCTTTAGGTCTAATTTCCATTCATTTTTGCTTAGACCAAAAAGTTTTCTCTCCTTGTTTTTGTTTGTTTTGAGTTTTTGATCTTTTTGTGGTCTTGGAGTAGTGAAAGTTGAACTTTATCTGGGGTTTTCTCTGGGCTGCTGTTTTCTTGTGAATCTTATCCTCTGCAGCAGAGGTGACTCTTGATCCTCCTTTCCTGGGGCAGTCCTCGTGTGAGTCATTTTCTTGATAGCACTTGATGGTTTTTGCAGATTTCCAGACTGACTGACCTTTATTTCTTAAAGTAATGATGCACAATTGTTTCTCTCTATTTTGCTGGTTGGTCATTTCCAACAGTTGTCATAGAGGTGTGTCTGCTCTACATTAACCTGAATCCTGCACAACACAGCGGATTGTCCCAATCCCATCGGATAAATCCCTCAAATGAACCTTGATGAAGTTGCAACTGCGAAGTGACCTTTTCAAGTGACAACATCATGAAACTTTCTGAGCTTTAAGTACTTTATATGGTTTTGGAAAACCCAAAATTAGTCTTTTGCTCTATAATAAAGGATCAAAATGTGGTACAGACTCAGATTTCTCCATGAATCTTTGTATAATGGATGGAACACCTAAATATATTACAAAACAGCTGGTTTTTAGAGCCATGTACACTGTCTGAAAACAAAACTCGAGTCTGGACATTGATAAACTAGCATTGTGACTGTTTGTTATCCTACATTGGGGTTAGAGGGCACCCCGCACTGCTCATCTGTGAAAGAGCACCGCACTATCTGGTTTCCTCTCTATTCTGTACTGGTGATAAAACGCCTTCTGTTTGCTTTTATCGTATGTTTGTGCTACATATAAGGAAGGTTAGGTCATGACATCATTGTAAAACACGACAGGGCAATTACTCACTCCCCTAAAATACACAATACCCAAACTTTCCATTCATGTTAGCTGTGTCTTGGCTGTCTGACCTTGTGGTTTGTCATTTAGCAAAACTGCAGATAAACCCAATTTTTTGAGGTATTGCTAGCTCATTAAAGCATTCAAATATTTGTATTGTGCTCTGGTTAGCAGTTTGTTTCCCTCTTTGTTAGTTTGATTTTAACGATTTCAGGAGCTCATGCCTGAGTCAGAGATGTGTGAGTTAGGCTGCAAGAGCCATATGCTCCTGTTTACAACTGTCTAGGTTCTATTAAGTAAAAGAATGTTGAAAACTGTTTGCAGTTCAGTGCTGTTAAATATAATAGAGAGAAAGTCACTTTCTATGAAACGCTGTTATTAAGCAGGTTTGCAGGTGTTTTATGCTTTTAATGTTTTGTAAAAAGGAGAAAGAGAATTTTCTCTTTTAAAATGAACGAACATCGTGGTCATGTGATGTGAGATATAACTTGTGTATCGTGTGAAGTGCTATTGAAGAAATGGGACTCACAGTGATAAAATATTTAAATGCATATTGCAAACAAGAATATGAAAAAGAGATGTGGTGTCTTTGACAGTCTAATTTAGTTGTTGCAGAGAATATTAATTTGCATAAATGCTTCTACACAGACTTATCAATCATGTTTTTAATCTTGTTGCTTGGATTTTCTGAATTTTGTGGCATCTTCTAGATGGATTGCCATTACATTATTCATTTAAACTTTTTCCTTTTGGCAATTTGTACTCTCCAGTCAATCTTTTCCTATTATAATATAAACATGCAAAACGTATTGAAAGAGGCCACAAGCTGCCAATTGAACTGAGATCCACCACGGCGTCATGAATGTAGAATGAGGGACAGAAGTATTTGACCCCATGTAAATTTTAAACAATTGCTTAGTGAAGTCATGTTTAGTGACTTCCCTGGCTGTGAAATGTGGTTTGTCCTCTCTTTAGTCGGGTGCAGCTGGCCAGTTTCCTCCCAAAACAGAATTTATTCTTTTCTGAGTTAATTGATCTTTATTGATTTGATGAGATTTAAACTTATTTATTTTATGTGATTTGATCTTATCTGGGTTTATTTGATCTTTATTGTTTCATGAGATTTAATAAATCATATAAAATATATATAAAGTCAAAATCAGTGGTCAAAGTACTTCATAATCTATATTCTAAGTAATCTCTATTTTTGTCACATTTTTGCAATAAATGAACCTTACAGAAATAAATGTTAAAATGTATTAACTGATTATTTCTTCATTGTGTGCAAATGTTCAGAATCAGCAGGGGTTCAAATACTTCTTTCCCTCAGTGTACCGTAAAGCGTCTCCCCAGTTCAATTTGAAAACATTCTCTGGGAGATGACAGGTCAGTCAAGCTTTCCCCAATCACAGGGATCTGTGAGAACTGGGTTATGATTCTTTGCCAACAGTGTCATCGCTGTGCCACAGCTTTACTGTTACCAGATTATTTAAAGACTATTTCAAAAGTGTTTCTCCTTTAACCCGGAGTTGTTTGCGTGTAATTTAGGATCAAGAGAAACATTGAGTGACAGCTGCCGAGGATGCACAGCTAAGTTCTCTGCAGACCACCCTCTCAGCATCATGTGATGTTGATAATTGCTTAGAACGTTTACACAGTGAGGGGTAAAGTGCTGAAGCGAGACTGAAGGAGCAGCCTGGTGAAGAATCCCACTTTCACCTTCCTTTTTCTGTCGTGACCTTCCCACACCAGCAACTCAGCCATGAAACGGCCATTACTCTAATTACCCTCCTCACCCTGAGCCGAGTCCAAACCAGACACTGTGAAAGAGATGCTGTACCTGGCTTTAGGATTTCAGAGGGCTTCCTGTCAGAAAGAGCCCGCATTCTATCATTGTTACAACTTGCAATATTTGGAGTTGCTGTGAGTATTGATCATGTCTGAATTTGCTGCAGTCTTTTTTCCCCTAGATCTCTTCATCGGGCAGCAGGAGGGGTGCAGGGAGGGCGGATGGATGAATAAATAACCCAATAAAGGATGCATTGAGAGAGGGGGTGTGTAGTTAAGGGAAGAGGGTGCTGTTCAAACAGTCCCAGTCAAGGCTAGCTGCGCTGCAGGGCTCAGTGACGGGTGCGCGAGGGATTTGGGCTGCACTGCAGAACCAAGCCACTGCAGCACAGAGGCGTCAGGTTCACCCTGCTCCAGGTGAGAACTTAATATCGCTGCTGATACCAAATGCCTTCATGTCTCGTGAGGAGAGCTGGAGGAGAAAGCGAGGGATTGGTGCTGTATTTTTGGATGAGGGTCCTCCTCGTTTGAGTGTGGCTGGAATAAAGATGTAGTGTGAGCAGGAGGCTGAACAAGGACGGTGCTGTGCTCCACCGCTGTGGAGAGGACACTCTCGCGCACACACCGGGGGGAAGAGAGAGAGAGAGAAAGTGAAGGAGCTTGCCCCATCACTGCTGCAGGGCTGAGAAGGTAAGATCTTTTTGGTCTTTTGTGTATTTTATGAATGTAAATGTGTGGAGGCATGCTATTTTAAGAGCGTACGCCACGTTCACAGTGTCGAGCACAAACTCACTGAATGAGGGAAAAGCATGAAGTTTAGGTGGGTGTGTTTTCACACAAATAGTCTACTGTAAGCATGTGTTTGTGCAAGGTAGAAAAAAAACTACAGCAGTTAACATCATGAACAGCTGTACCGCTGTGAAAAGAGACTCTGGAAAGAATGAGTCTCTCTGAACTCACACAATTTTGGAAAAGTTTTCATTTTTAAACTTATTGTGGACGTTTATATTCAATAGCAACTGTTCTCATGTTTCTGATTGGATTTTTTTTAACAAACAGCTTTTTTGATTGGAAACTGAGGGAAATCGAAGAATTTGAAGAACTTGTGTGTGACTTATTTTTTCGTACTTTAACTATCAAAATCCATCAAATATTCTTAGATTGTTACTTTTGTGATGTCACAAACCTTAGGATCCCTCCCACTGGACCAAAGCTTCTGCATAGCATATCCCTATGCCTAGATATCATTTGAAATGGTTAAGAATAGTTCTCCAAATCATGTACCGTTTTGAAATGCAGTAGGGTTGCGCATGTAAAGTTAAAATCAACCAATTAAAATAAAACATGTACCACTTAAATGTACCACTATGTGAGTCGAATTAACACTACCCTGGTGTTAAATGTAACAAGATTCGAGTTAAATTAACACTGCCATAGTGTCAAGTGTAACATTATGTGAGTTGTATTAACAATGCCCAGGTGTTAAATATACCACTTGGCGAGTTGAATTAACACCACCCTGGTGTTAATTGTAACAGTATGCGAGTTGAATTAACACTGCCCTAGTGTTAAGTGTACCACCTTGCTATGTGAGTTGAATTAACATCCTTTATGCCCAGATTACATAAATTTATCACTGGGGCATTGTTTATTTGCCCATTCTGTTGATTTTACACTGGATTAGATTGTGTTCTGGTTTTTGGTGTTAAGATGAACATGGCAGTCCTCATTTACTTTCCACAACTCACTGAGGAGACACTTCCACTTGGTTCAAGGGGGCGGGGCCAGCAGTAGCTTATGATCATTCAAAGTTCCAGACTCCACAAGAAGTCAATTTGAAAATGTGCTTTTTTTTGAGGAGACTTGTTTTATTTTATCAGGCTTTAAATGGAACTGTCATACAATCCCTTTTTCAGATTAACTGGGCAGCTGATGCATCCATTAAGCCACAAAGAGTCTCTTTTGTGTTTATTGATCTTAGTGTCTAAATATTTTCACATTTGGGCTAATAGTGGTCTTGTAGTTTTCAAACAAAACCAGCCGTTTCCTGTTACCCAGACATGTTTTACATGTTTCCTAACAAAGTAATATCTCCCTTGTTCTTAGAGCAATAAAGCCACAAGCTTCTTGTTCCCTGAGTTACTAAGTGAGCAGCAGGAACGCTTTAGAAAGATGGTGTTTTAGGAAAAGGAAGAAGGAAAAATGTAGCCATTTGTGTTTCCATGTCATTAGACAAAGACTGAACAAAGTCTGACTTGGGTTCATAGACTTCCTGTCATGTTCAAGCCAGCGATGAAGATTTTTTTTTTTTTCATTTACGTTTTTAAACGAAACATATTAAATATGTTTTAACAAAATAGTGATTCAATGTTCTCTGTGTACACTATACTGCCACAATTATCTCAAAAACATTACATACATGTAGTGATAATTAGATTGTAATAGTGCAAACACCTCATAGAACTGACTGTAGGAATCTCCAATGGATCATGATTAAAAACTCATTTTCAGGCATGCTCAGATGCTATTATTGCAAATGTTTTATGTATTTGTCCTTGCCCTTAATTTGTTTCACACTGTAGTATGTGTCTGTATTATTTTATTTATTATGTGATTTATGCATGTCACGTTTGCCCTGTTTTCGCCCTGATGTTAAATGACCTTGACTGTTTAGGATGGTGGCGATAAATAAAAAGGATTAATATTATTATCATGCTCTTTCTTGTAGCTCCTCATCTCACTTCCTGTCACCTGCTTCCCTCCCTCTGAATCCCCACGATTCCCAGCCCCCCTTCATTCTCCTCCCGCCTCCTCCCTTTGTCAGTGTCCTGTCCTCCATCCACAGTCCTCATTCTTCCTACCCTTCACCTGAGAACACAGACCCTCCAATGTTTGTCAGCTTTGAGGGGTCACCTCATATCAAGCAGCAGAGCACCTGTGACTTCATACAGTTCTCCGGGATGCAGTTTAGATCCTCCACGTCAGAGAATTTCAGAATTACACATCATCATCATCAGACCTGAGAGCAGAATCGCTTATTTGTCACTGGAAAGATCATGGAATTTAAAAGAAAATACTTAGTGCAGTTATAACTGGGATTTTTGAGCCCGCATGGACTGAGCTCCGCCTGGATTTGGGAATATTTCATCATGGCTACTGTGAGTATTCATTAACCTCCATCATTAGTGGAAAGGCTTAACCACTGGGTTTTCTTGGTTCACAAATACCAAATTCACTAGAATTTTTTTTAAGAATCTAGATTGTCTCTTTTTTATTAAAAGCTGAAAAATCCAATTACTGTCCCTTCAAATGTGGTCAAAAGAGAATTTTCTTAAAACAACTTAGGCCCCATTCACGTTCAAGACCAATCAGACTAAAATCCGAAAATATATGACCACATAAACGATCATTTTATGCAGTAGTTAAAATTCCAAAATAAAAAATGTAATTATATTTAGCGTAGCAATCAGATTGATGAAAGGCTTTTCTTACTATATCTAGTGCAAATCTGGCCATAGTGCGCCGTGTCTTTGGAAATCTTTCAATCACCACTAAATTTGAAAGGGTTTTGATGTGAAAATCCCACCAAGTGATCAAAGGCTGCACCAGGAGCACCTTCAAACCCTTGATCGCACACATGGTCATGTTTGGGGAAGGGGTGATGGTTGGTGTCTTGTTGAGTTTGACAAGGGGCCCTTCTTCACGCCTATTCCCTAACAACCCTCCGGCGAAAGATTCCCTCTAATTAGGGTCAACCACAACACTCAGTACCTGCCTGCTGTGTCTGTCACCCTCGGGGTCTCTATTGGCAGTGTCTTAGTCTGTTCACATCATAAGAAGGGAGTAAATCTGTAAAAAAGTTGCTAGTTATAATATTAAACAGGAAAATTCTAAAATGAAAGGGACTGTTGTATTTTTTGGAAGTCTATGACGTCAGACAGCTATGAACTGGTCTGGCACAGCTGTAAATAACTTTTTAAACAGTCTTCTACTGTAATAGGAAAATCAACAGCTACTTCTGGGGAAGTCAGCACTATATCTGCCACTCTTCTTCTTTGGGGTGGCCATTACGATAGAAGGGCACTAAGAAAAGAGGCTCTTTCTTCTATGCAAGAGGAAGCAAAAGGCAACTGCATGAATGAAAGGGAGGAATTGTTCTTGTATGGGTGCCACTCATTACCTGCCAGACTCAGACTAGCCTTTAATTAACATAATTAATGTGTAGAATGAGGAAAAAGTGAGAAAGACAACAAGAGAGTGAATGAGGGAGTGGTCTGCTTAGTTTATACACTATTAAACCAAAACGATTTCAAAATAAAAACATTGGAGTACAGAACTAAAATAAAAAATAGAAATGTTCAGTAAAGAAAATATAGTTTTTGAGTAATGTTTACTTATAAAACAAAGTTGTTGTACACAAACGATTTGAGTATCGTATATACTTTTGTGTTTTCTTTAAAGCAGCGCTCCCATACTACTGACCCTTTTAAATTGACCAACTTTAGTTTTTAAGTAAACAGTACTCAAAAAGCATCAGAAAATGTTTTGAGTACAGTCTACTTAAAAACTAAGGTTTTCCTAAAAAGTCTTGAATACTCTAAATTACAATTGCTTATAAGGCAAATTTTCTGATTTCTTGGCCATTTTCCAGAAAATAAGCCTGATTTAAATAAAAAAAACTAATGGAAATCGTTGATGTTAAAGGGGGATCGCCGCATATTAAGAGCTGGGGTGTGTATCATTTGGAACGAGTCATTATAAAGGGTAAACACAGTTGTTTGACAATAAAAGGCTGTAATCATCCACTAACTTTCTGAGCGAGAAAAACGTTTTTGTCATCATTCATATTTTCTGAAAAATTGGCAAGAAATCAAAAAATGTGCCAGGGTATGTAAATGTACTTATGTAAGTTCTTGCTTTATTTGCATTGTATTATATGAGGATAACCTTACACAAGTAACAAATCTGTCTCATCAATGTCACAAGATGTACTTGTGTTTGATAAACACAGTAAAATATACGTACAGTTCATAATCCCCTTTTTGAAATTGCACTATTTTTGTGAAAGTCTTTTAGAATAAGTTTAACAGAACAATGTTTTGACATTACTTCCTGTATTTCTTTTCTAGAGAAAGTCTGATTTCTTATAGTGCTTGATTTTTTTAAAAATAACTAAAAAGTCAATGTTATTAACTTCAAGAAATGATTTCTTTGATTGGCTTCAGAAGAAGCTACTGTTGTCCAATGACCTGCTCATTTAATTTTTCTATAACATATTTTTATTTAAATGAATCACAGATACATTCCAGACATTATTACATCAAACATTTATACTGTTACCCCCTTTCGCTAATTAGCGTATTTAACCCAGTTTAGCATGAATATCTTGCAAAACGGCTAATGTAACAAAATGTACAAGTCATTCCAGCAAAGACAAAAGGGAATAGTTGAAGGAAAGAATTGTTAAGGTTCATAAAGATGGGGAAACATCCAAACATTCATCAAAGTGGTTTTAAGTGTGTCGTTTCAAGGTCAAAGACACCAAAACTGACAAAGGCAGGAAGCAATAGACTTCAAGAACATTGGTAGGAAAGCTGGAGAGATAGGTTTCTAAAGACCCAACAACAGCAACAACACCAATGAAGCCAACCCTGGAATTGGTGTCTCAATGAAGTTACAAGAGCCCTGCACAGAAATCCAATCGAAGAAAGACTCCACTGCAGAACAAGAGACTTCTCCGATACAGAACGAAGTTGATCTGGAAGGGACGTGATGCATACTGGAAATTGTGTCTTTAGATGAGACAGAACTTCAGGGTTCTCTCAACCCTTGTTTAGTTTTAATAAACTCAAAAAGACAAGTTCAATAAACTTCAGTCGACTTAAATATTTCCCACAGCATCTTCAACCACTGTATTGGAGTAAACTCAAAATTTCTTTTACAGCTTTAAATTATCTCAACTATTATTATTTTACAGTGTAGTTCTATCTAAGATAAATTAAATCTCTGGTGCAATAATCACCATGTCTCATCAGAGAGTCATTAAAATGTAAATATTTGCAAATGATTCGCTGGAAACTAATATTTCAAACAAACAGTTCTGTTCTCAGGTCTGATGATGATGATGTGTAATTCTGAAATTCTCTGACGTGGAGGATCTAAACTGCGTCCCGGAGAACTGTATGAAGACAGGTGCTCTGCTGCTTGATATGAGGTGACCCCTCAAAGCTGGCGATCATTGGAAGGTCTGTGTTCTCAGGTGAAGGGTAGGAAGAATGAGGACTGTGGATGCTGGACAGGACACGGACATAGGAAGGAGGCGGGAGGAGATCGAAGGGGGGCTAGGAATCGTGGAGATTCTGAGGGAGCAACTTACAGGAAGTGAGATGCAGAGACAAGGAAGAGCATGATACTGGCATAGGTTTATGGAAATTAGTGACTTAAACTGCTTAATTTTGAAAGCGTTAAAGATAAAAAGTGTCACACACAATTAAATTTCATAGGGTAAATTGGAGGTCAGTTTAGATGTCAAAGAATTTTATAATTACACATCATCATCATCAGGCCTGAGAACAGAACTCTTTGTTTGAAATATTAGTTTTGTTATGGTAAAAATATACCTTCTCAATTGATAATGAACACTGGAGACCGTTTGAGAGAGAGAACACAGCAAATGCGGCTATTTATTACAAAGATTTAACGATCAATGGCATTTCAACACACGTGTTATCCGAAGAAGAACCTCGAGCCTAAATAAAAAACCCAAGCGCCGGAAGAGGAGAGAAGCCAAAAAGAGAATGTTTCTCTGATCTCACCACAAGTTATACTACGAGGGGCGGTACTTAAGGTATGACGTGTGCTCTCAAAAGTTTCTCAAATAACATTTCTCAATATGACCACTAGATGGAGGTATTACATAGGAAAATTCCCATCACAGTTTCAAGCTTTATTTTTGAAAATAAAAACATATTGTAAGTGCTATTTGGTCAATATATGGAATTTAAAACCTGCTAATGCTTTCTCTAAGGAATAGGTGCTTCAATTCATTAGGAATGTATGTAAATTAGTCTTAAAGATGAGTCAATAAGAGGAGTGTGATGTACTCCAATGTCCATCGCTATATTTTATTAAACAATTTTAACCAATCATTGCATCATCATGGGAAAAAATGTAAATTTTATGTTTTGAGACCGCAATGCTAAGAAGGCTAGGGTCTAGTTTGATTGTATTACAGCATTTGATATCGTCCATCCACTAGGGGGCAGCGCTAGCAGTAGGATCTCTTTTACGTTAAATGATGGAGAGAGATTGTTATACAATGTGCCTCCTGTTTCTCTTTTAAAATGTGGGTAAAGAATAAATGTCTACATGTATATATTAAATCAAGGTAAAGAAGTTTCAGAAGTGACTAGAGGCATAATCACTTTGAAAAGCAAATAGAGTTCAGGTCCTAGTTGCTCCACGATAAATACAGTGATAATTTTGTATTGCAATACATTGTTACACCCCTTGTCCAAATATGGTATTACAAAGCTCCTGAACGGGAGTCAGATTTTGGTTGTTTATCTTTTTCCTCTCTTCAGATGCCCTCATGCTTTGGTACGGCTGTTCGGATCTTCTTCACCACCCTTTTTGCTGCAGTGGTGCTTTTTGCCATCCTTCTAGCCTACGTAACAGGATACCAGTTATCCACACTGAGCAGCACCATCTATCTTTTGGTTTGTATGGTGCCTTTCTATCCCTCCACCTTCTGCTTCAGAGCCTCTTTGCCTTCCTGGAGCACAGGCAAATGCGAGGAACCTCCAGACCCCAGCACCTGCGCCGCACCGTGGCCCTCTGCATTGCTGCCTATCAAGAGGATCCAGACTACCTCCGAAAGTGTCTTCGAAGCATTCGCCGCATTTCTTTTCCCGGGCTGAAAGTTGTTCTTGTGGTGGATGGGAACAGGCAGGAGGATACCTACATGATGGACATCTTTCAGGAGGTGATGGGTGGAGCGGAACAGACAGGCTGTGTGGTGTGGAAAGGGAATTATCACAGCACGGTTGATGGAGGAGGGGAGAACAGCTTGCTGCATGCAGAGGAGGCTGCACGTGTGGCAAGGGTTGTGCGGAGCTGCCGTTACACCTGCATCATGCAGGAGTGGGGTGGTAAGAGGGAAGTGATGTATACAGCCTTCAAAGCACTCGGGGAAACCATGGATTACATACAGGTAAGGCTAGATATTCTAAGCCCAATGACACACTGTTAAATATAAACTGCACTTTTAAAGGTAAAACACGCCTGAAAGATTTTCTACAGTTTATAATCGTCTAGGTCACATGCTTATGTTGTATACCTGTCAATTCCAAGGTTTAAACTGTAGTAATTATGGTTTATTACCATCTTGTGACAGTTCGGCACTGTCTAATTTAAAGGTTTGTTTAATTTTTTCATTTCCTTAATAAAACCTTCAGCAATTTTAAAGGAAAATAAACTATTTAAATAAACCATTCTTCAGGTTTGTGTAATATTTTTGAATGGCATAAATTGGTCAAATGTGTAATTTACTAATAGTTGAGTGTTTAGTAGTGCTATTAATAGTCATCAACTGTTACGATGGTTCATATGTGATCACTTTAGGGACAATGGTGGAAAGAGCCCATGAGCATCAACAGAAGAACCTCAGCAGTTGCGATTTATTGGGTGTTCCCATAATCAAGCCATTCAAAATTACATTAAAGTGTCTGACTGAAAGGGAATGTTAAGGTTCCTAATATAACCCTTCATTCTCTGAGTTAATGGAACACCCTTTTCCACATTTGTGAGGTTCTGTGGTTTTCTGAGGAATGTTGGTCATTGCTTGTGTCTACACATGCTATTTGTACCCTAATGCAGGTAGTTGGGTCACAATAACACTATGACAACCAAGCCACAGGTGTTGTAATTTAAACATTTAAAACTAATTTGAATGTTTAACTGGTCACTCTTTATTGAGCTTTTCAGAGAATATGCAATATAATGGAGGAAGTTCTTTCCCTTTTTAATGAACAGAAACAAGACAATCGTTTTGTCAGTTAAATTTAAACAACTGTAAAACATGTTTTGGGAGAAACAATCAGGGCTTTTTTTTGTAAAATACACACTTTTTTGACTTGGTAATGTAATCTCCAAATCCCCTTAATGTTTCCTGTCATTTGATTAGTTGCAACACTGGGGTCATAGGTCAGCCATACTACCTTCACCTGTAGTCCTGAGCGCACCTGTGCACTGTCATCACCTTTTCATTTTTTTCAGCATATATTTTCAGAAACAAGGATGACCTTGAAACATCTGTGAGCTTTGATGGAAGTATTTTTTTTACAACAGCCTCACATCGACTTGGTCAGGGTTGTGTTTTTCCCAGGGGCATGGCCTTGACTGGGGGAAATGCATTTCGTTTGCAGAATATCATCCAATTTTGATAATTTCTTCCACATAAAGTGATAGAATTAGTCAAAACTCAGAATAAAACACTTAAAAGTACTCCTTTTGTCGTTTATTTGTTTTCTACTGGTGAATACTGCCCTCTTATAGAATGCAAGTACACTGCTTTTATGCAGCTCAGTCTGTTTTTTGCAGCTAGAACATTTTTAATGATGTTTAACACTTCACAGCAATCCTTCTGCCTTCATAATCATAACACTATAGAACAAATATCATGCTCTCGTTCTATTGAATTTGATACATTATGTGTCAGTGTTCCTTCTTCAGTCTAAACAGATGTGATGTGTTTGTGGGCATTCCCAGAGTCTCCGGTTGCCTCAACCTCTAAAATGACGTAAAAGTGGTAAGCAAGTTGCATTTGTAAGTAAATTACAATCTGGCTGTTTTATTTTTGGTAGGTATGTGATTCAGACACTGTGCTGGACCCAGCATGCACCATTGAAATGCTGAAGGTTCTAGAGGAGGATCCTAAAGTGGGTGGAGTAGGAGGAGATGTTCAGGTATGAACGTTTCCACATTTCACACCATTTTACATCAAAATCCAGAAGTGACAGTTTTGCTTTCTTCTAGATTCTAAACAAGTACGACTCCTGGATCTCCTTCCTGAGTAGCGTCCGTTACTGGATGGCCTTTAATGTAGAGCGTGCCTGTCAGTCTTATTTTGGATGTGTCCAGTGCATCAGCGGACCTCTTGGGATGTACCGCAATTCTCTCCTCCAGCAGTTTCTGGAGCCCTGGTACAATCAGACCTTCTTAGGAAGCAAGTGCAGCTTCGGTGATGATCGACACCTCACCAACCGCGTCCTTAGCTTTGGCTACAAAACGAAGTACACGGCGCGCTCCCAATGCCAAACTGAGACCCCCACACAGTACCTGCGGTGGCTCAACCAACAGACCCGCTGGAGCAAATCTTACTTTCGAGAGTGGCTCTACAATGCGCTTTGGTTTCACAAGCACAGCCTCTGGATGACTTATGAGTCTGTGGTCACAGGGTTCTTCCCCTTCTTTTTGGTAGCTACGGTCATTCACCTGTTCTACCGAGGCCGCTTGTGGAACATATTACTCTTCCTCCTGACTGTCCAGCTGGTGGGGATGGTGAAAGCCACCTATGCCTGTTTCCTGCGGGGCAGCCTCGTCATGATCTTCATGTCTCTATACTCCCTTCTCTACATGTCCAGCCTGTTGCCTGCTAAGATTTTTGCACTGTTGACTATTAACAAAGCAGGTTGGGGCACATCTGGTAGAAAGAAGATAGTGGTAAACCTCATTGGGGCTGTGCCGGTGACTGTATGGGCAGCCATTTTGATTGGTGGTGTAATTTTCACCATTTACTGTGAGGTCCAAGAGCCATTCACTGAGACCGAGAAGGCCCTTCTTATTGCTGGTACTATCCTCTATGCCTCTTACTGGCTCATACTCCTGGTGCTGTACCTGGCAATAGTAGCGAAACGTTGCAACAAAAGAGAGGAACAGTACCAGCTATCCTATGCAGAAGCCTAGCATGGGCTACTGGCTGCCTACATGCTCTCAGGCCTTTTCAATGGCTCCTATGTTTACCCGGTGCTGTATACCTGGTTCTAATCGAACGACAGGTCATGTGCAGGGCCATGACCCTTGTTTGCTTGACTGTGTTAGCTGTGGCAATGTATGAGGTTTTAAACAGTTGACATAATCATTTTTCTCAAGAAAAGAACACTATAAAAATGCAAAATACAAAAATGCAATAGATTTTTGAGTTTTGTGGAAAAAGTGACAACACTTTGGAGTAGCCAACAAAGCTGCAAAACAAACTAATCTGAAAAAATGAATGTGGGATAGCCCTCAAACAATTTTATTTCAAAAATCTATTTGAGTAGGTTGTTGTCAAATTTTAATATCCTCTACTTATTTTTAGTGTATATTTAAACAACAGAAACCAGGACTATTGTTTCTTTTAAACAATTAGCACACACTTGAGTAAGCACCAGCAGCAAAGCCCAGCCAAAGTTTAGCGTGAGTGACTGATGATGATGATGATGATGATGTTTACCTGGCGTGTTTGTGAAGTTTCGTTCATGGTTGCTATTCAGAGTGTGAAGGTTAGTGATCAGAGAAGTGTGGAGATTACATTTTTGTAAAAGTTGAGAAAACTCAAGTACATGGCAACCAACTTCAATAGATTTTTAAGGATTATCTCAAATGTCTAAGTTTGGAAAAAGGTGCCCAACATTTCACCAACTTTACATTTTCAAATTACATTGTTTACATTCTGTTTTCTGAAATTAAGCTAGTTCAAATACGGGACCCTTTTTATTCCTAAAGTTTGACATTTAGTTTTAAAAAGAGGTGTCCAAGTCTTACCAACTTTGCATGTTTCAGATAATTAGCTATGCAGTTAAACATTTACTAAAACATTTCTAAACTAAACGAAAGCAGGTTTGTATCTTGGGCACTTTTTCTGAACTGCCCTTCAACTCCGTGGCTGTATAGTTTGCCCTCAAATTGTGAGATTTCTCAACTTTTTTCAAGTGTAGTTTATCTGTTTGTATTTTAAAGTATCTTATGTGACAATCTAGTGTTTCCATCATTAGAAATTATGGTGCTGCTGACAAATGCTGGCGTAACATGAGTTTTATAATTGTTTAATTTATTTTCTTACATTTTAAAGTGTCGGATAACCAAAGAAACATTCTATCATCTAAAATGTTATATTCCAATCAAGACCAGTAAAAAAAACAAGCTTTTATCTTTTAACTGACATTTTTTAACATACACCTTCATTGAGTTAAACCTAGGTAAATGTGTACGTGTGTTGTCAAATTTGTAGTTGATGCTCCACGAATAAAAATGTTGAATAAACATCTATGCCTTCTGTTGGATTCTGATGATATAGAATCCGAGCCCCTCTACACATGCTGTACAGCCTTATGTCTTTAAAATTTCCACGTGTTTACAATCGTTGAGTAAACTATGTGAGCCATGCAGCTTTTTTAGTGTTAGCTGTAAAGACTACCTCATGAGTCAAAAATGTAATTTGTGTTTGTTATTGAATATTAATTCAGAACCCATTACAGAAGACTCTGGAAGCAAAGTTTAAGAAGATTTAACAGAGCATACAACTTTATTCAGCCTAAATACTGAAGATTCTAAGGGCATCAGCTAAAAGCTGCAGAGGAAAGAGAAACAAAGGAGCCGGTTGCAGGGGTGGGGTCCTCTTATTAGGTTATCTTAAACATGCATTAATGATGCTAATGGATAATCTACATTTTGTAGGGAACATAATATTTGCCAAATATCTCATTACTTTCCAAACATTGTTACAAATCAGGGAATGTAACTTGTTTGGAACACATGGGGCATTTTCACTGGTTGGCTACCACGTCTTCACTTTTTACAACTCTGACTGGTTAACTGTTTTAATATTCTGTTGGCTTTCACAGAAATTATCTGATAAAGTAGATAAATGGTAGCACAAATCGACAGAAAATTGCAGACTGATGAGACGCCCAATAACCATCAAGAGGCAATACAACATGTTGCTGGCAAATATGTGGGAGCCATCTTTAAAAGCTGATTTCTGACTTCATGCAGTGGATATGGAATGTAGTTGGTGAACATGGAACAATAGTGATGGCAAACTTTTAAATAACTCTGGTTTTAATTCCAGACATTTATCCAGGGATTTAATATTGTACTCAGAGCTCTTCATTTGGATATCTGCATGTAGTTTAGAAGTAACTCTTCAAATTCAGTTTCTTCTCCAAGCCCCAATTCTACTCTGACTGAATCTTTGTTTCTCTGTCCAAAAATCTAATTGTAAACCAAGTTTATTTCCTCATCCATGTCTTTTTGGAATATTCTCTTTGGTGATAACTGGTCTTATGTCTGTCTGTCCTTCTTAAATTCCTTATAAGAAATAAAGAAATCTTTTAAAACACTCAACATTTTTATTCTGTTAAACACTATCTTCGGAAATGTAAGTGACATTTTTATGTTGTGAAACTGCAGATTAATTCTAGCAATGTACATTTTTCTCTATTTATTTTTCACATTTCCTTTGGGCCTTGGAAACAATACATTTAACTTTAAGCAACAAACGTGTTCTCTTTTGATTTTAGTCAGAAGATATGGCTTCACGTAATGCTAGCTTCTGTAATGTTCATTTGTTGTTCCTCGCCAATTTTTCTGTTCACAAACCTAAATGTGCTAAAGGTAAACATTTATTTTTTTAATGTGTATTCCAATTCTGTCTCAACTTTCAGTAGTTAAAATAGTCTTGATTGCTGTGTCTTGACTTTGTGCCCACCTCTCCCTTTTCTTTTTTTTTCTCGCTTCCTTTGGATATTCCACTATTTTATTGGCTTTTCAGTTTAAAAAAAAAAGTTGTATCTATTGTTTTTGTTAATAAAAAAAAACCTTTGGTACATAAAAAGTATAATTAAAAATTATATATTTTTTTCTTGGTTCAACAAAAGCTGTTTTAATAAAGTAAACAACTGAGGTTTGAATCAACTTCAATAAGTGAACAGATCAAGCACTTTGATTTCTCAGTCCATGACCCCTTCAGATTAACAGAAACACTCAATACTTTATACATTCAGAATCATTTGTGGAGATACATTTTCTGAATTTTCATCGTGTCATTTCTCTCTGTAACTGTTGTTTTAATAAACTTTAATGAAAGATTTTGTTTTTTTTTACTTTCAAAATTACTTGAAACATACTACTACAACATTGTTTATATACAAACAACACCAGCACAAATGTCCTTTCCCACGATCAGCCAGTCTCTGGCTAAACTTTCTTTGGCACATTAGTGATGATGGGTTTGGGTCGGGTTTTAAATATAAGCTTCTTTTTAATGAGGGCGGAGACTGTGTAAGATGTTGGTTTCTCTTCGTTGGTTTCCTCCACATCTTGGGGGTGTCCAGAATGCTTCACCAGAACAGCAAACGGTTTCTCCAGCTTGATCTGCTTACCATAAAGGATGTGATGCCCAACTATAAGAACTGGTACACCCTGCAAGAGATAACAGATTAATTAAATATAGATAGCTTTAACTTAAGACATATTAACTTATAACAAATACATTCAACGTTACTACTTAAGGTAAAAAAATAAATCCATAAATATTTAATGACAAAGTATACCACAGTTGTAACAGACGGTCTAACCTCTTTAGTGTAGTGCAGGTCCCCCATCAGATTTCCTGCCAGTCCAGTGTTTTGTCTAGAAACCATCTCTCCCTGTAGCTCCACCAGAAGCCATTCGGTGGGACGTTCACCAACACTGCTGCGTAAAACATAAAAACAAACACTTTAAATATCGCTGTAGCCCATCATCCGTCCACGACGAGTTACATTGACAGCAAACGTTTTGACACTAACCTCGATATAACTATTTGAACCATTCTTTTATCGAAGCCTCAGTGGGAATGATGTGAAACTAGTGCCTCTTGGAAGACATGTTTTATCGTAACGTTAAACACGTAAGTAACGAGTTCACAACATGTAGTCCACAAGCGAGCATAACTTCTGTTTACACAGACTTCCCGCCAGTTTTTCTTTCAATATAAAAGTCCCCCAGCGACAGGAACCACTAGATGGCAATCGACCCCTCTCTATCGTTCCCTGCCAGGGTTCATATATTTTATAAACTAAATCATGCTACCATGTTGTTTATACACTTACAACGCACGTACGTTTACAAAGCTTGTAATGGGTTTTATTGCACATTTATTTATGACAAAAAAATGCTTCTTTTCAAAGACCAATAGTGGAACTAAGCAATAAATAGCTTTCTACTAGTACTAGAACTACTACTACTGCTACTACTACTACTACTACTACTACTACTACTACTACTACTACTACTACTACTACTACTAATAATAATAATAATAATAATAATAATAATAATAATAACAATAATAATGATTATTTATCATTAATTATTTATTATATTATATTATATTATATTATATTATATTATATTATATTATATTATATTATATTATATTATATTATATTATATTATATTATATTATATTATATTTTATATTAAACTATAAACTATAAATTATAAATTATGAATTATAAATAGCAAAGACGTTAGTTCGCATGCGCGTCGTTGGCCATGCGGAAAATGACTCGTCAGTGTTGTGTTGTGGGTCGGTGACAGGCACGTGAGTTGTGCTACGTCGTCTAGTTAGCAGTCGACATGGCGGCCACAACTCCTCCCAAGGTACTGAGAATGCAGCTTTCCAAGCCAACACACGGTGATAACGTTAAACTCTTGGCGTAATAAATGATTTTCCGACCGTTATGGGGTATGATATATGTTTTTCTAGCGTTGGGTTTGTCGGTGTGGTAAAATGGTGACACTGGACTGAAAAACTGCTGTACACTAGCACTAGTTAGCCATGTTGCTAGCTCCCAAACACCCTGACACACAGCTTACCAAACCATGAAACACAAACGTTGGAAGAGCGTTAGGTGCTCGATGTACCCAGGGTTCGATGATATCGACCACACGTGTGCTGCGCCTACAGTAAACTAGCACTTACTGTAACGTTACTGTCTATGTGTTCAGATATAGTCATAGCACAGAAACATCAGAATCTAGGTCATAAACATGTTTTGAGGAAATGATTGCATTTTGTTTAACTTAACAGTTCTTTATGTAAATCTTGGCTTTGGATAGTTGGGTGAGCTTTTTAAAATATCAAGATAATGGTTCATCGTTACACTTCCATGTATGGTACTTTAATGCACTGTGCTGTAAATGACTGATGTGTAAAAGCCCTACATTTACCATAAATATGAAATTAAAGATAAGTAATACAGGCTATGTTGATTTGTGCAAAGGTCCCTGCAAGATTATTTTCTGTGTGAATATGTAACAAAAACCTATTAGCAGGTTTTTGTTACATATACCTATTAGTATATGAAAATTAATCTAAATCTCCACTTATTTAACCATTAAAGATATGTATATATATTTAGCTGGAATTAAAGTTTTTCTGTTAATCCTGCAAATATAAATATTAAATGTTTTAGTAATTTACGTATTTAGTGGGTTTTTTTTTCCTGTTTGTTTTACAGATGGTGTTTGAACATGAGGGGGTTTTCATTCACTCAGCTGCGGATGATTCTGAGGACCAGGATTTGATATCAGGATACCTCAGGATTGTCGAGAAGGTGTGGTGTTTTAAACATTTATTTAAACTATACACCATATCCACTATATTTCAAAAGGTTTCCATATTAATAACAAAATACAGATGTTTGTGTCTGTTTTATGGAGAATGACACTATTTGAAGAAAAAGAAAAGTTACTTTAAGTTAATTTGTGTCTAAGGGTCTATGGGAAGATTGGGCAGGTCGATTATGAAGTATCTTATCTTGTGGTATTGGTAACAAAATACTTGATCCTCACAGAAGTAACGATGTTAGATCAGTTTTGTTTTAATTTAGCTAAGGTTATGATAGGTCTCTGAATAAAACATACATTTGAAATGTTGGTTTCACAACAAACAGTCAAAAATTTCAATTTACAACGCCCTGCTTTTTTTATCCTAATCAAAGCCCTCTAATCTAATCAACTCATCTCCAGGTCATTGCCGCAGACCTCTGGCCACTCCCTCCGGTTTATAAGCTATGAAGAAGATAATGTTCACCAAATTATACAGTAATGCTGTTTTACTCAATTAGGCTTGTTGCTCTATGTTTGTACACGATTGACAGATCAAATGCAATTAAAATGTTAAACATATTATAGTACCAAATAGTAGTTTTTCCAGTTTTGTTCAGCTGTTTAATTTTTTCTGAACATTAAGCTAATTGTTAAAACCTTTTTCTTTTGGAGGCTTAGTTTTTAGATTGTCTTTTAGTTTTTTAATGTCATTTTTGAAATCTTGCAAAAAGAACTTGTTCGGGTGTACTTTATTACATAATAAAAAGAAACAAATAACATATTAGAATCCCTTGAAAAAAGTCATATGAGTATCATTTGTTTTTAAATTGCATTTTTCTAAAAATGTGTTCAGGAAATCTATTTATTTGGTCTGAAATAACAGCTGGTTCTCCAGTGTTCTCTAATTTGATGAGCCTAAAGACCACCTCATGTAAACCTTGTAGTTCATGGGGGTCCTAAGATGCCCTCTCAAAATCTATTGTGTCTTGAAATATCTCAACAGGGATTTGATGATTAAGACCTTTTAATAAATAAATAAGCATGTATGTATGTATCTGTGTATGTGTGTGTCCTACTTTCTAAAATGTCTTGGTCTGGAACTGAAGGATGGGGAAACCCTTGTGGAATATAAACCATTAGAGGATGCAGATCCCTCAAACATGCTGTGTGCCTGCAAGGTGCGTTCTTTCTTTCAGAAATTGAGAATAATTTAAAAGAATGAGTTTCTCTGTCCCTTTTAGCTGAAGGTCCGTTAAATGTTGTTTATTACTGTGTGAAGGACTCCAGCTCAGTGGTAGAATGGACTCAGAGTTCAGAAGACAACCCTCATCGCCCTCTTGACCATCAGCTGAGCTATGAGACTGAGTGGGACATGGTGAACGCAGTCTCATTCCGGAGAAAAGTACATGCAAACGGAGATGGTAAAACATCTGTTATGTTCCAAACTTCATAAAAGAAAAGGCTATTTTTCATGAAGCCAGGACCACTATAGCAATTGCTCTATACTGTAGGAAAAACATCAGCATACTTCCACGGAATAAGTGATCCTAATAGGGGTAAAAATTAAAAGTAACAAATGTTTTTTTTTATTTGGGGGGGGGTGTGAAAATATTTAACATTTTAATACTTTTAACAATATTAAACAAGCTATAGACCCATGAAGTAAAATACCTGTGATGTGGGTTTGTATTAACATAACTTGGACGAGTGAGATATTATCTGGGTAAAATTTCACAAAGTCTCAAATTAGTTTTTCCCTGGTCAATTTATGTCTAAGTGCTCTTTATAAATAAATGGTATTTTAATTTAATCTTTGTAACAAAGGTGACATGCTAAAAGATTTATTTTTAATTTTCCCAGGTGGATTGAACCATCTGAATGAGCGCAACAAGTGGGCCTTCTCTTTTAACGTCTGTGACCTGAGATCAATCACGGTCAAATGTGAGGGCTGGTCATACCTCACTTTCCGCTTCAAGGATGGCACGTCAATACCAGCTATTCATTTCCATCAAGGAGGGAGCTCTGAATTCCTGGATAGTCTAAGGAAGTCTGTTCAAATCAGCGAGTAAGTCATCTAGAAAAGCTAGATATAACAGTCTTTTTAAAGGTTATATTTTTTTTAATTCACAGATTAATTCAGTTGGTTGTAGTTCGAATAAAAGTCAAAATTCTTACATATAAACTCAAAATAAGATATAGATGAGTTATAAAGTCAAAATTCTGAAAATAAACTTAAAATTCTGAGAAATAAAGTCAAAATTCTTGGATATAATGTAAGTCCTTCCCAGTTGTAAACAGACAACTCCCCATTGTAACGCTAACTGCTCATTCTCCATTTCTTGTTGCTTTCTTGAGGAAAATCCTTGCTACAAATCTCAAAGCCAGAGTTTACCACTGACTCCATCACAGGGAAAGCCATGTGTCACCTCAGCACCTTTGCGCCTCGGAAACAAACAATTGCGAACCATTCTGAACTCCAAACTACTGCGTGATCTTGCAACTTGAGAGGGTGTGTCAAGAGTTAGGCGTCATTAATAATTTACACACTGCATCTTCTCATAGGATAATAGAGGTCAGGCTCATGAATAATTTAACCTCATAAGCCCGAGAGTCCCTGGTACCTGGGACTTACCCCCTTGTGCATTACATTTTCGCTCATAGCTCACTAACCCTGACAATAACCCACACATATTACAAACCGTTGTGCTCAGCGGAAACTCCTCTAAAAAAAGTATCTAATTCAATTTTATATCCGCCAACCACAGCTCTAACGCCAGGCAAATAAACAACATGTCCGGACTATAATTCATGACCAAGTTTTTGTTTCTGTGCGATATGTATCCATAATATAAACGCAAACACCAAAAGCTCCCGGATTGGACAGACGATCAAGGGGTGGGCACACGGGGAAGTTTCAAGATTGGAAGCGGTATGAATAGGAGTTTACGCAAAGCGCACAGAGACAGCGTAAAGGGGCTTCAACCCCCCTTTTACAGCGTTTCTTTAGATGTTTTTTTTATGCTGAAATCATGTCCCATAAGCAAGAAAAGAAGACCATGAACGTAGCGGAAGCTTTGGACAAGATTTTTTCCATATTTCAATTATTATGCCAAAATTGATTACGCCTGATTTGTTCAATCAAAACCTGTACAAAATATTAGTTTCTTGAAGTATGGACACCAAACTCGCTACAGATGTCCTTCACATGTAGTGGTTACAATTGATTGTGTTTATTTGCTTGTTTACAACTAAAATAAGGAGATATTAGAGGAAACATGTGGGGTTTTTTTAGGCGGAGTTCATTTTTTTGGCCATTCCAACATCAATTACTCTTACCCAGTGTTCTTGACTGTCAAATTCACTCATCCACACCACTCCCCGAAAACCTATCTTCATTTTGATACCAAGATTTGCAGTTTAGACCTTGTAAAAGCTGAGAAATACCTTATAAAGTGAAGGTATAGGATTTTATAAGCCCTAGGGCTTAAGAGGTTAAATAAAAATGAGTCAATAAATGCCATTTAGGACAAAGACTTCCTTTAACTGAGTAAATGTTTTGATTAAAAGTGCATGGTATTTGAAATATCAATATTTAAGTTATTAAATTTACCAGTGGATTTCTAACGGCAATAGTTACTAAATTCCACAATCAAAATTTATCCTCCAAACACTTCCACCTTTCAAAGAAACACTTCAGAATGTGACCTAATCTGCATGCAAATGAGACTGATTATCTCTGCTTCTTTGAGGAAGTCCAGCATGTGCTCTGATGCGAGAGGCTACGTGCATCATTCATGTAAGGTCGAACACCGGCTGGTCCTTTAGAGTTAAGGCTTTATGAAAAGGACAGGAAGACTGTCCTCTTCTCTGTGTTAAATATCAGACCAGATTAAATCCAGTCGAATGCATTCTGAATTCAGCGCTGTTGAAGGGAAAGATAGCTGTTATTAAAGTTCTTATCACACTCTCCATAATGAAACATAGGCTGAGCTTTGTTGGCTCTGCTTCTTCTGTCATTCAATCCAAAGAGCAATATTAGCAGTGATGTCATATGTCTACTACATTAACAGTTTTCTCCTTAAATGATTGTTATTATTAAATTCTTGATATTGAAACGTGATTATATTGTTATCTCTTTTTTAAAGGAGTCCTGATGATGAAAGTGTCTTGATTGTCAGCTCATACAGCAAAGCTTTCTCACAATCCTTTGAGAATCTCTTTGAAGATGCCAATTTTAACTTTGTACAGGTACGTTGTAAAATCTTGTAGGTCTTTCTAACGTGTTTATCAATGCTGTGCTAATATTAATATGCAATTTATACCATTTCTAAATGGGAAATTACCCAATTGTGATTGAAACCATACAGATTTGTTTTTTTGTGTGTGTTCCTGAAAGGTCTAATTTTCAATGATTTGAGCACTCAGCCTCTTGCTCAACGCGCTCGTATCACACTTGTACAAATATTTAACTCACTGATCACTATATCCATTGTAAAATAAATCATGAGTGCACTAGGAATTTGATTCATTCATGTTCTGGTGTGACTAAAATTCACTAAACTTCCAAAACCAACAAATACACGACATAAAATGGAGGTCACTATGGCAACCATTTACAAATCTACTTTCAAAAGATTATAATACTTTTCTTTCTAATATCTCAAACTTTCATTAAAAAATTTATAAAAGGGCAGTTTAAAGGTATTTTACTAGCAAAATAGAATGGTTGCCAAGTTAGAACATTTGGTTGCCAGGAGTCCTGCAAAGTTCCTCATGCCAATATGAGTAACAAACCAACCCACATCTCTGTAATTTTGCTTAGCTGAGATAGTGATGTGCCAACATGGTTGCAATGGAGGCCAACTATTTTCAAAGGCCATTATGAGTCAATGGTAAATTGTTAACTAGGGCTGGGCGATATGAAGCAAAAAATATATCTCGATCTATTTTGCTATATCTCGATATACGATATATCTCGATATCGACAGGATTTAACCCCCCCCCCCCCCAAAAAAAAAAAATACTGCAAAAACAAATATTACAAATTTCAAAGTCGTTTTTTATTGACGCTCAGAGGTGCTTCTGCAAATTTTCTTTCAGAAATCCTTGTATACATATTATAAAACAATAAAGAAATACATATTGCCTTTTCATTCAAAAATAAAACAACTAAAAAACAGGCAGTGAATAGGGACAAAGTGCTCCTGTAACATTTAGGATATAAACAAAATCCCTGATAACATAAATAATAATTTAACTGTAAAATAATACACATTGCCTTCTTTTCATTCAAAAATAAAACAACTCAACTCATCTTTGCAGGACCTCTGTTGTAAGTAACCTTTTCCAATTCAGCAGCAAGCCGCGCTCTCTCTGTAGAGTACAGTCGCGGGAGTTCCTGTCTCGAAAAGTAATGTCGACTTGGTAAACTGTATCAGACTGGGATCAAGTGTTTTTAGCAAACGTTTAAAGCCACGTTGTTCAACGACGGATATGGGTGCCATGTCCACCGCTATGTGAAATGCCATGAACTCTGTGATGCTACACCACCTTCCGCTCTGTCTTTCATATTCTACACTCCGCGTTATAGAATTGTGGAGAAGTTGCGCTTTGGTTGGCAGAAACTTCCACGGCAGTAGACATCTGTCTGTTGTTCGTCTGACGACTTAAAACCGAAGTATTTCCATATAATGGAGCCAGCCATTTTTGCAACAAGTAGCCTCCGGGCTGGTCG
Organism: Danionella cerebrum; assembly: GCA_007224835.1. Classification (NCBI taxonomy): domain Eukaryota; kingdom Metazoa; phylum Chordata; class Actinopteri; order Cypriniformes; family Danionidae; genus Danionella; species Danionella cerebrum. The sequence goes on from SRMA01025941.1 coordinate 66,767, forward strand.
CGGGCGCCGCCATGTTGAATGAGACGACAGGCAAGGGGAGGGGAAACAAAAGCAAGGAGGCGGGGACGAGCGCAGCACAGAGAAGGCACACAAGCAAATTGGCGAAAATTAAAAATAAGACATTATATCGATATATACGATATGCCAGAATTCATATCGAGTTTAAAAAATATCTCGATATATTTTAAATATCGAGATATCGCCCACCCCTATTTTTAACCCATTCTAAAGCCCTGGTTTCAAATACTTTTGCACAGTGATCGCTACATTCTTCCACAGACTGATAACCTCCACAAGTGTGGTGAGTTTGAAGTTTTTTAAGAGGTTGTCATTGTAAAAAGTTTGACCCAATGTTAAGTCAATGGAAAAAATTCCCAGAATTCTCAGTGATTTTCCAGAATCCTTTAGTGGTACCAGTCAGAAAATATATAGCAACATGAGTCAGACCAGTTTGGATGTCTTGGCAAAGTTTGGCAGCTGTTGCTCGAACGGTTTTAGAAGCCAACATAATGAAGTGCATATTCAAACCAGTCTTAAGGAGAAGTGCAGATGATAAACCTGGAACCTGGGTGAAGTATTTAACAGCCAGAAAACAGTGTATTTAGTCAAAGTAACAATGTCTTTTATGTTAAAAATGCCTATTCCCATGTATTTGGACCTCCATGAAAAGTGCAAAGTAAATAAAACAAAATCCCATTCATGACCCTTTTAAATGTCTTTATTGAAGCACATGTGGTAACATTCTTTTATCTCCAAGCAGAAATTCAAGAAAGACCCTTACACAACAACTCTGGGCGGCTTCTCCAAAGTTACAAACTACCTCTTTAATGCATTTCAAGCCACTGAATTAGAGTGTGACCAACGACCTGCTGAAGAGGTAGCAGATCTAGTGGGGGAACTCATTCCTGGACTGGAGATAAACCAGCAGGAGGAGCCTGGATTTGAGGTCATCACTAGAGTGAGTGTGATTTCACTAGAACGAAACAAAACTATGCTCAAAAATACCATTAAGTTAATTTGACTGTTTTGCGTGCCAGCTCGATCTCGGGCCTAGGCCAGAAGTCCACAGGTCTGCGCCAGTAACATTGGAGGAATGGGTAAAATACCAGGATTCAGAAGGAAGGATGATAAATTTACCTCAACTGAAGGATGCAATATTTAAAGGGGTACTGCATTGGTTTTTGAACAGATAAAGAATCAGATTATTGTTTGTTAACATCTTCATTTTCGATCAACAGGGTCTTTGTCACGCGGTGAGGAAAGAGGCTTGGAAGTTATTGCTTGGTTATTTCCCTTGGGACAACACTCACGACGAAAGAAAGCTCCTGCAAAAGAATAAAACGTTTGCATGATTCCTTCAGAGAACACAATTCTTTGATTTGATGTGGTTCACGTTATAAAACGTGTTCTTTTATTACAGCGATGAATACTTCAGAATGAAGCTCCAGTGGAAGTCAGTAAGTGAAGAGCAAGAAAGGAGGAACTCGAGGTTGCGGGATTACAGAAGCCTTATTGGTATGAATCTCAAGTTATGCTTCCCCAAAAATACCTGTGTGACGCTCAAGTTGTTGTTTGTACACCTCTTTAGAAAAGGATGTGAACCGAACCGACCGCAATAACAAGTTTTACGAAGGCTTGGACAACCCCGGCTTGATTCTTTTACATGACATCCTGATGACGTACTGCATGTACGATTTTGATCTCGGTTAGTTCCTGCTTGCATATGAATCATTGTTCATAGAACCTCATGAAAAATATCAGCTACATCTCATGTTTATTCTGTTTCATATTTTTCTTTCATACTTTTATTTTCTAAAGGGATGTAGAGACTGATTAGGTCTCATTTATGCAGACATTCTGTCAGTCTTGAAAACTGCTCCATTTATTAAAAAGCAAAATAGGACCTCCTATAAACTTTTAACATAGTAGAACCCCCAAGGCAGAGTAATTAGAGTTTTGTTTTGTTTTGTTGTCTCTCTGCAGGTTATGTGCAGGGTATGAGTGACTTGCTCTCTCCTATTCTCTTTGTTATGGAGAATGAAGTGGATGCCTTTTGGTGCTTTGTTTCTTTAATGGATGAAATGGTAAGTTTGTAGTGATCTCCTGCACTAAACAGATGACAGGAGATAACCACCCTGTTGGCACACAGTGCGTCAAACCATTTGGTCACATGTCTTCAGTCGAGAAATGCAGCGCTAGGTGGCGCTCAAGAACCAAACGAGGAGCTGTACTCCCAGAGGGGCAGAAGAAGAGAAGTAAATAGAAGATGAGGCGAAGAGCATTCAAATATTTAGTCACTTTAGTTTATGAGAAAATGCATCCCGAGTGAACACCCGTCCTCTACTTCTTCTCTATAAACGATGTGGCATAAAGTAAATTTGAGTTCACCGAAGAGCTATCTGGTTCCCGGAGAGGGTCTGTGCACTATTTTTTACCGACACAGGCAGCAGATGACACAGCAACCCCGCCCGCTCCCGTTGTGTGTTTGTTAGTAGTCAATGATAATTGTTACATTTGGCTACAGTTCTACAACAGCTTAGCAGTGTGTGAATAGTAAAGTGTCTGTTCAAAGCTTCTTTAAGAGTTGTGACATCACAAACATGGAGTTCTGAGAATGGCTCGTTTTTTTGAGTCCATTTAAGGTTTGTGTTGATTGTGGTGAATTTTGTTTTTTGACATCCTCTTTATTTCTATGTTTGCTACTGTTTGAAGCATGAAAACTTTGAAGAGCAAATGCAGGGAATGAAGACTCAGCTAATTCAACTCAGCACTTTGCTCCGGCTGCTAGACCTGGCTTTCTGGAACTATCTGGGTAACTTAGTGGTCTTACGCTATCAAAAAGCGAATAACTCGAGATGCTAATGATTCTGTAACTATTTCACAGAGGCACAGGATTCGGGATACTTGTACTTCTGTTTTCGGTGGCTATTGATTCGATTCAAGAGAGAGCTGCACTTTCAGGATGTCCTTCGCCTTTGGGAGGTGTGATAAACAGACACCTTTAAAGTGTCTGTGTATGCAGTGTACCATTGTGATTTTTTTTTTTTTTTTCCTTTTCAGGTCATGTGGACCAGATTGCCGTGCCAAAACTTTCACCTACTCGTGTGCTGTGCCATATTAGATTCAGAGAAACAAAAAATTATGGACCGAAAATATGGATTTAATGAAATCCTGAAGGTTGGTCAGGACTTCTGTATAGACCAGGGATACGTCCATTTAAGTGTGCTTGGTCCAGCAAATAATCATTTTCATCCGAAGAAGCCTGGAAGATATTTAAGATTATTTTGGCACCAATTTTACGAATATTCTTTTGGGCAATATTTTGTTTTAAATAACTTTTGTCATAATAGTAGATTTTTTAAATATTTATAAAGAGTTTAAAAGGAGATTTTTTTTATTGGACAATCTTTATATGTTGGCTTATCTTTAATAAATGTGTAGTAATAGTTGGTAGGCTCAGTTGGTAGAGCATTGCGCTAACAACGCAAAGGTTGTGGGTTCAAATCCCAGGGAAAGCAAGAACTGACAGAAAAAAAAAATATGTTCATTCAAAATGTAAGTCGCTTTGGATAAAAGCGTCTGCCAAATGCATAAATGTAAATGTAATAATATTATACTTCAACTACATATGAATCTCCAATTTATCAATTTAGTAGAATTCTACATTATCACTAAATATTAGTTTCTAGGATCCATTACAGGAACAAGTTGCTTTATTGATTTAAACATGGGGGGGGTTTAAAAAGCCACAAGGACGGCTTTCAGAAATATAAATGTTTATTTATGGACATTGATAAATAAAGTAAATTCCACACACTTGTATTAATTTGATTGCATAAAACCTGTTTGTTTGCATTGCAGCATATAAACGAACTCTCCATGAAACTGGACATTGAAGAAATCCTCAGCAAATCAGAATCTATCTGTGTGCAAATAAAAAGCTGCAAGGTGGGTGCCGAGCATGACCTCACAATGTGGGATGTTTCAAGTATCATATAAATAAAATGCAACACTTGTTCTGGTTGCTTTGAAGGACTTGCCTCATTCGGTGAGTGAGATTCTGGGTCTGAAGAGAGTCAGCCAACCGTCCGCTGCATTAGAAACAAGTGAATATGGAATGCTCGAGTCACCTCAATCCTCCCCAAGATCCTCACAGCGCTCCGTCTCCAATGGCCACAGCCACTTAAAAACAACAGAAAACGGCTCCAGAGCAGCCTTTATTTCCTAGTGGACGCAGTACAGGTTCATTACCTCAGTGTTCCATTAAGATGAACAGTATTGGGTGTTGTTTTTTTGCTACCGAACGCCACATTGTAAAATATCCCAGAGGAAATATATGAATGTAAATCGAGGATCCGACGAGATCCCAAAGCATTATTTTTATATCTTGTACCATATTGTCTTTCATTGAAGTAATCATTCCTTCTCTCCAGAGGTGAGGTGTTGATTGTTGAAATATATATTTTTTTTTATCGATTTCCCTTTTCTTAAACGATTCAGATTCAAATTAAAATCTGTCTTCCTTCCATTAACCCGAGTGGTATCTCACAGTTTTTGAAAGAAACTTCTAGAATCTTGGGGCTGTTGTTTTACAGGTCTTTGCTTGCTGAAGCCATATTTCAAATGCATGATCAAATTAGTGTTGACTTAATTAGGTAAGAGGTCGTTACAACGAGCTAATCATCTAAGATGAAATTTTCCCAGACTCTCAAAAGCAAAATGATGTATTTGTTTTTGTGGCGGTAAATGAGAAAATTTGCTTTACCACGAGAAACCAGTTCCAGCTGCCCGAGATTACTCTGTCTGTATGGTTCAATAAGCCCACAATGACATTTGCCATTAAGAGGAAGAGAAGTCAAAAGTAGAGGGTGAGGATGAGATTTCTTTTATTCACTTGTAAGCAGGACCCACAACAAAGACGCAGAATCAACTTCCATCTCTTTCATTTCCTGGTACACAGGAAATTGCTTCAGAGCTCACCACGGTAATGTTATCTCTTCAGCAGCTCCCTTTCATTAGGCATGGCATACTCACAAACACTCCTTTCACCTTAAGCCATGTGCATCCCTCCTCAAACCTCCATGATGGATTAATGGAAGTGCTCTATATTTCAACATCTCTGCTTCAATTCCTCAAAAGAAAACCCTGTACAAGTTGAACAAAACCAATAGAAACTCAATAGTTAAAATGAAAGTTATTTTTCTCTAGTTTGATGCTTCCGAAAGGGCGAGATGAGCTTATCCACTTCAATCAGGGATTGGACATGTCGACATTTCCGAGGAAGAGTCATCTCCTCAAAAGCTAATATGAGTGATGGTCTATCCTGGGAGAGATCAGCCCTTCTCTACGTCATTGCTCACAGTATATAATCCCAGCACGGATGCTGACGGAGAGGAGTGCGTGGTACTCTAGCAGATGCATCAACTTTAAGAGCCAGTTAACCGTGAAATAAATACAAGGGGAGAAAAATCTGGGGGAGGACAGTCATGTCTGAGTTGCAAACTCCTCCAAAGGGCCCCCAAGTAGCCCCCAAATCACCCGTGGGGCTGCTGAGGAGAAGAGGTCAGGAAACAATTCCTAAGATGCAACCTGCTATGATGATGTTCTCCAGTAAATACTGGGCTCGAAGAGGACTATCTTTGGATTCAGCAATGTATGACCAGCAGCATCTTGCTTCCTCTATGGTGAGTACTGGGAGGAATGTTTTAGGAGCCACGTTCTAGACTCTGGGGAACTCTTATTCTAGATCTGTAATGCAAAACAAATGAGCTTATTGGGGTGATAATACTGTATGATGTCTTAAAATACATGTGTTTTTACTTTGAATTGGTGTTGTATATGTACAAATACATTCAAACATGCTTTTAATCCCAAAAAATAGCATTCGCGCCAAATCCTATAATTGTGAGGCTTTTAAAGTGAGAGAGTAAGCATTCTTTTAATCCAGCTCTGAATCTTAAGAGTTTTATTCACTGAACCAAACCACCTCGCAGCTCCGCAGGACATCCTTTTATCGGATAGATGAAAGACCTGACAAAGAGGAAACGAAATCCACTCATGACCTTGGGAAACTGGCAGTGATTTTTTCCCTCAAGAATGAAATTGGGTGCCTGGTAAAAGCACTGAGGCTCTTTCAGGTAAGTGATCATCTTTTGTGTTGGTGTTTGCTGAAAAGTACTTGCCATTTTGTTTGCTGTTTGTTTAAAGGAAAAGCATGTGAACTTGGCACATATTGAATCTCGGAGATCCAAGAAACTCCCGAATGAAGTTGAGATATATGTGGAGTGCAGCTGCACAAAGAAGGAGTTCAATGAGCTGGTGCAGCACCTGAAAGACCACGTCAACGTCGTCTCCTACAACACACCTCAAAACGTGTGGTCTGCAGAGACTGGTGAGTGCGAACACTCTATGTGTACATTGGGATTTGTCAAATGCATGTCGATGATTCATCTGGCTTTTCATTCCAGATTGCCTGGACTGTGTTTGTGTTTTGGGTGGGTTGCCAGATGGGGAAGGAATACCGTGGTTTCCACATAACATCATAGAGCTGGATCAGTGTTCCCACCGAGTGCTAATGTATGGTTCAGAACTGGATGCTGACCATCCAGTAAGTTCAACTCTGTTTGAATCATTAGATCGTTGAGGTAATTGAACACGAATCTCTCTCTTGAACTCTGAGAAATTGTAGATTGATCGTCACAAGCTGTTCATGAGTCATCATTTAAGATAAGATACCTAAACTATAAATTTGCTAAAAGCTAAAATATGTTTGTTAATTTTCTCACCAGTAGTTCATTTTCAGCATTTAAAAGAATTTACTTTTTTCAATGATTACAAAACATAAAGATGAAATGAAAACTTAATAATAATTTATTTAAGTCTCAACATAGGGAATGCTTGGTCATCAATTTCCGACTTAAGGTCTTTGCACACTGAAGTCTGAAACTTTCCGTGTTTTTGTCTGAGTATTTCCACAAAAATATTTCAGAAAATGTTTAGGTCCACAAGCCTTACACACTGGATATTTTAACTTGTTGCATAAAAATCACAAAACACACAAACAAATCGCAAAAGACAAAAGTGTTTTCAAGCAGTGCTTAATTTCTGATAATCTCTCTTTTGCAAAAATAAGAAAATCTGTGCTTTATCTTACAAAGCTCTGTGTTGAGACATATATCAGAATTGTACTTTTGCTCTTACGATTGTTTCGGATGAAAATTTCGGATTTCAGTGTGTAAAGACCTTTAGTCTGAGTGGCAAAACAAGTGGTAAAATGGTCAAGTTTGGTATAAAAAAGTGCTGAATCGGGAGTTATTCATATGATTATGCATCTAATAAAAAAATGACTAAATTTTCTCGGTTAATTTGAAAACAGGTATTTTTCTGCGCAGTTACGCTGTCCGTCCACACCGCAGCACCACTTTCATTTTTTTAAATGCCGGCCAAGGTGAATTGTTTTTTAAATGATCAGGACTCCTTGTGGACAGGTAAACTGGCAAGACAGGAAGACTTTTGTTTATTTTGGTATTTTGGTTTACAGTATTACATGCGCATGTTTCCCATTTGATCACCAAACAGAGGTGCTTGCATTTTTCCTCAAGCAATGTTATAAAGTTTTTTCATAAAATGCGACAAATCGACTTCCACCTGTTGGTTTGATAGAGCCATTACAGGGTTTCAGGGGTGTTTGAGTGTCGCTGTGGATGCGTTTTTTTTTTTTTTTTTAAATAGACACGTAGATGCTTTTTTTTTTTTTTGTACACGGTTTGAGAAAAAACCCAGCAATGTGGACATCATGGCCAAAGTGACCAGCTTCACCTGAACATAGATATTTGTTGCCAGAATTTGTTTTGCTTTGTCCTGACATTTACCTGTTTCCGATTTGGACACAGAAGAAGTATACAAAACTCCCTTTAAAGGTGCACAAAAGCCTTGTCGTGCAGAATTTGTCAGGGAAATTAGGGAAATCTATGTGACCATTCTGGTTGTATGTGGATGTAAGGTACATAAAATTTTTTTGAGAGAAGCTGGTAACCACACTAGGCTCACTGGCCCGATGATGACCAAAGTTTTGTAGGGCTGAAAAAGCTGAACTTTGGCTCAGATGAGGCCTTGCTTGAAAACCTGAAGTGATGCCACAAGCCAATTCTAGTGTGAAGAAGATTAGAAATTTAAAATCCACATCCTGCTGTTCCCTGATGTTCACTGTTTTCTCTTACAGGGATTTAAAGACAAGGTGTATCGGCAGAGGAGAAAGTTCTTTGTGGAGGTTGCGATGAACTACAAGTTGTTAGTATAAGTTAGAGCTTATAATGTGCTGTTGTGGTCATTTAGGAGAATTGATAGACATTTATGCAAACGATGCTTAATTAAGGTAAAAGGCTAAATGCTATTAGAATGACTTGTAACAGTGGGTTTGATATGTAACGATTTCTTGCTCGAAATGATCCAGAATGTGTTTTTTAAACAGTGGGCAGCCCATCCCGCGCATCGAGTACACTCAAGAGGAAGTTAAGACGTGGGGGGTCATTTTCAGAGAGCTTACCAAACTCTATCCAACTCATGCCTGCCGCGAGTATTTGAAAAACCTTCCATTGCTGACAAAGCATTGTGGATACAGAGAGGACAACATCCCGCAGCTGGAAGATGTCTCTATGTTCTTGAGAGGTAAACGAGTGCGACTGTCCTGTAGGTTTTATTCACAACTCTGCTTCAAGAAGCACACTGGTAGCTTCTGAAAACCCAAGATGACTATACTTAGTTTCACTGGGTGTTTCTTGAAAGTTTAAGCATATTTGCTACAAGAACTACCTACCTTTGGGTACTTGTAACTACTTTGGGCCATTTTACTTTTCATGTAAATCTGTTGAAGGGGTCATCAAAATGCTCAACTTTTTTATCTCATGAGCAGGCTGAAGTAGAAATGATCTGATAAGGGATGAAACTGTGACTAGCATATAATATTTCTGTCCAAGTTTAAGGTTATAGTGGACACCTGCAAGTTCAAGCCTAATTTACCATTTTTGGGTTGGCATGAAGGTAAATGGACAGTGCATCCTAAACGTTTTGAGTAAAACTACCGTTTGTTTAGTCTGCCTATGGTGTGAGTATATCAGAATGAAGGTTAAATGGGAGATGATCATGAGGCAAAAAAAAGATGCCCATGTCACTGGGCTACCTCTTAAAGATCTATTGATTTTATCTGTTCATCTACAAACTCAAACATTCTTATCTTAAGGCATATGGCATGTTAAACTGCAAAGCTTTTTGACTTTGTGTGCACAGTGTCTGTCGAAATTTCACCATAAACAGGAAGTTGTTTTAACTCAGCACTATAATGTCTGATCAATCACTAATGTACCAGCTGTGTTAATACGCCATGTCTGAACACATCTACAAAAACACATCTACAAAAACACTCCAAAGCTATATTTTTATTGATTTTGACATCTCTAACAAAAACAGTCAATAAAACAATCTAAATGATTTGAAGTCATTCATAGCACCCCCTAGATGTCATGACACCTACTGGTTTTTACTGATTTTTCCGTCATTTTAGCAAATCACGCTTGATTACATCTCTTAAATTAGGATTGGTCGTAGTGCATATTGCAACAAACTGGTCAGTAACTGGCTGTATCGTCAATGATGCGAGAGCCCTTTGATCACTGCTTGCAGCTTTCATTTTTATTGATTTTTCCCAATGGATAGGAAACGAAACGGAGTATTGAGACAGGAAGTGAACCAGGAGAGAGACCAGGGAGGAATGGGAAACATGCACATGATCCACTGTTCCATGGACCCTACTACTTTTTACATTTAGGCCATTTCCTGTGCTGGCCCCAATAAAAGCTGTTAGATAACCTCAAACATTTTTGCTGTTGGACAGTTGTGTTGCCTAGTAGATAAGATCATTTGGTGATCAGAAGGTTGATGGTTCAATCCAGAGCTTCACTATAAGTTGAGGTGGGTGAGTGTTAAAAAGCTCACTCTGATGGACTTGAGCAAGTCACCAGTTTCCCCCACTGGGTGCTGCAGCTTTTGCTGCCCACTGCTCCGGTTGTGTTTTTACAGTGCTGTGTGTCTGTACTTAAATGGGTTAAATGCAGAGCACAAATTCTGAGTATGGATAACTCTTTACTTGTTTGAGATGTTTAGAGGTATTTTTTTATTGTTCTGTAAGCCAACGTCAAAAGTTAAATCGCTTATTGCTTTCTCATTTAATTATCCCTTGAATTGATCCTACCAATGCTATCAGTCTTGGGATACACATTTAAACAAGTGTCAGGATTGCAAGTGGGCATTTCTGTTTGGACCGTCCTGCTGCAAACTGGGACCTAGATGTTGTGTTCAAAACCTTAACTGTAACTGGTGCTGGGTCAATGATCTGTAAATATCTGATGAATCAAATCCTGACAGAAATTCTTGATTTTGAAGTTCATTTGAAATGTTACCAGTGTTCTTTGGTAATGTTGTTTGTGTTGTGAACCTCACAGAAAGGTCAGGATTTGTTGTTCGACCTGTTGCTGGATATCTCTCACCCCGTGACTTCCTGGCTGGACTAGCCTACCGAGTGTTTAACTGTACCCAGTATATTCGTCACAGCAAAGACCCTCTTTATACACCAGAACCGTGAGTGCAAGGCTCAAAGGATTCCCCTTCTTTGAAATTCCCTGTGTTCTCCAGCGCTTACGTTAACTGTCTTTTCAGAGACACCTGTCACGAGCTGCTGGGACATGTACCACTCTTGGCTGATCCCAAGTTTGCTCAGTTCTCTCAGGAGATCGGCCTAGCATCTTTGGGTGCTTCAGATGAGGATGTGCAGAAGCTGGCAACAGTAAGTACGGCAGCAGCTTTTTGATTTCTTAAACATTGCCTGCAAGTTAACCGTCTGGTTCCTGATGCATAAAGGTCACACAAGTTTGTTTTGGTATAAAATGTGATCTGTGATGTTGAGTCACATGCATTTGCATTTAAATCAGATAAGTAGCTTCGTGTGGCGCATTTCTAGTGAGACATAATCAGATTTGTGGGGAAAAGCCTTTGGTGGCTTTAATATGTGTGTGAGCTCATAAAACCTAGTGGGACTTCAGAAATGTTTGTTTATTGTGTAATAATCTACCGTTTTTGTGTTTGAAATAGTGTTATTTCTTCACTATTGAGTTTGGGCTGTGCAAGCAAGATGGTCAGCTGAGAGCCTACGGAGCAGGTCTACTGTCTTCTATTGGAGAGCTAAGGGTATAAAAAATACATAGTATATCTAGTTATAAAAAGTTAATTATTATAACATTTCACCAGAAGAGGTGACGTGACTGACGTCAAAACTACTTGGGTACAGTGGTGCAAATACGTTTCTGATTCACAAAAGATTTTTATCTTTTTCTCCCCCAATGATTCCCAAATTCAGGGAATTTCAACTTTCAGAATTTTACATTTTAAAGTCCAGTCACAAAGTATGAATTTTCCTTTTTATTGCACAAAACAAACAAAAAAACAAACAGTATTTGATCACTTACGAACTCCTGAGCAATGCTGAATGTCACCAAACCCACAATTCACTATATACCTCATCTTCTCTATAACAGGGTGCTCTCTAATCTTCTCTAAAGCAATACTAATGTCCTAAAATGTACATTTGTTTAATAATGAATTATCAAAAAAGCTCACGGATCTGTCTTAGCCAATGTTGTTCCTCAAGTTCCATCACATGACCCAAGATCACAGTCCAAATAACCTCCCAGCTGAACTTTTTGTCATGAACGGAATCTGAAATCACACGATGTAGGCAGGAGCTTCCACTTTCGCATTGATGGACGCATACTCGTTCAAGTCAATGGAATTTTTTTTATTTTATTTTTTTCAAAAAGTCTGACCGCCCCACAAGCCTCTCTTCACTTTTACTCATTACCTAAATTAATTGCACCAGTTTGAATTTATTATCTGTAGAAAACATAATTGTAGACCTTCACAAATGGATGGGCTACAGGACTTCCAGACGTGAACTGAATATAAAACTATGTAGGGAGCTCAAATTCTTTGCTGTCCAGCGAGCGACAGCCCCAAAAAACTTGGTTAATGTCTAACTAGGTTAATAACTATCTGACATCTGCAATATTAAGTTCAGAATTATAGAAAAATCTTGTATTGTTAATTTCTGGATATTTTTTCCATTTACTCAAAAAAAAAATAGTTTTATCTATTATGAAATTTACTGTGAATATTTTAGTGCATCAGATAATTTTTTTTCACTTATCTGCCATTTATGCATCTGTATATTTTAAGCAAAAAATTAAAAGGTTTTACAAATCACTTTTCAAATAATGCTAAGTACACATCTGAAGTCCATCGTTGTTGCATATTATACCTTTCAAGCTAGTTCTAATTAATAAATTAATTTGGGATTGATGTGAATGGTTCATAAAATAAAGGTTGTTGTCATTATGCAGCACGCACTTTCTGATAAGGCGACAGTCAAGATGTTTGATCCCAAAACCACGTGCAAGCAAGAGTGCCTCATCACCACATTTCAGGACGTATATTTTGTCTCGGAGAGTTTTGAAGAGGCCAAAGAGAAAATGAGGTAAGAGATCTATAATCTACAGCTGAGTAATCACACTTGTATACCTCTTATTTATCGTTCTTCCCAAACAGGGAGTTTGCTAAATCCATAAAGAGGCCTTTTTCCGTCTACTACAATCCATTCACCCAGAGCATTGATTTACTGAAGGACACCAGGAGCATTGAGAATGTGGTTCAAGATCTGCGCAGTGACCTCACCACTGTCTGCGATGCCTTGGGGAAAATGAACACATACCTCGGTATCTAACCAAACACAAGCACCAGGGCTTGATTCTTCACAGTTACCTTCAAAATACATCGGCATTCTCACAACTGCAGTGATGTTAACTGTACGGGCTAAATGTAAGTTTGTACTGTTGTCATAAGGGACATGCATTAAAGGGGACACCAGATTTCTTTAGGGAATTTATGAAATTTAGTTATATTTGTTGACAGTATTGTAAAACAACACACCGTTTACCTCATTAGTTACCAACACAATCTCAAATATCATTGAACAATCTCTGTCTTTATATTCTTCCTGTAACTAAAACCCCTGAATAACTTTGTAACACACTTCCTCAGTTTTATTTTGTTTTTGTGCCCCTTTCATCTCAGTTGAGGCAGTTTCGCTCTTAAGCTGCTGTCGTCATCTCCATCACACAACACGTCAGACTTTCGATCGTCTTTTTTTCATGCTGATTTAAGTATAATCAAAAGTTGCTCTTCGTGTACGATCAGTTTCTGTAAAGGACTTTTCATCACCATTAATCGAAACTTTCCACTCAATTCAGAGCGCCACTTTAAATTCATGCTACTATTGAGTGGCTACATTGTACATTAAAGAATCACAACTTGATTTGGTCATCATTATATGTGTGACTGGGCAACAGTTTGAGTCTTCCTTTATGCATTACCTAGCTACAGCTTCCTCCAGCAAGGGCGCCCCTAAAGGCTTAGCCATTTAAAAATCTTGAAATTAGCCTGATTGTTGTTTGTCACAGGCGTCACAGCATTTTAAAGAGAAGCAGCTTTGTCCATAAAATTATGGTAATTTTGGAGTCTGGCCCTTTTAAATGATCTTGACCACCTGCAAGACTTGGCCACAGTTGGTGATCTGAAGGTCCAAGGTCATGCTAAGTGGACACTGCAGCCAAGAAAGATGGGTGTGATCTTAAGGTTTATGACATCCCAAAAATAGCAATCTGAGAATTGCTCTTTACAAAAGGTATTTGAGGTTTAAAAATGACATAAAACCTTTTGACGTATTGGTTGTTCAATGTTTTGTATGCTTGACGAGCCCATGGTATAGTCATGGTGCGACCGACATGTATACAGGGTTTGAATACTGAACCCATCGTCATTTTCCATCCTTCCCATCTCTACCTGCTTCTCCTCCTGTCATGATACTGTCTTATCCGTTGCAAATAAAGGCAAAAAATTAATTGCGCCCTTCCAGACGACAAAGATGCTTTACAAGCATTAGATACCATATTCACACACTGGTGGTGATGAGCTACCTTGGTAGTTGTCAGATGCCCTGGGACGGTCTGATAGAATGTGGCAGCAATTTAGCACCTACAGCCTCCTGCCCATCACCAAACACACTCCACCAGTCATACAGATCCATAAGAGGGAAATGCAGGTGAATGGCCAGAATCGACCTGATTGGCATCGACCACCACTTGGCACCCTTATTTACGCTGATAAAGCATGTTTCTGTTCAAATGGTTGGAAGTGCAATTTCGATCTGAGGTCCCCTTTAAAGTGTGAAACTGCATCAAAAATGATTGTGTTAATTCTCTAAATAATGGGAAAAAAATAATTGGGATTTATTTTCGTTATCTTTGCCTCTGTGTGCCTAATATTGTAGCTAAGCCTGGATTATAAACAAGTGTGTATGTTCATTCAGATCCATAATTCAATACCCTCAAAGCTAAAGCAGTTCCATGTATATTCACGAAGAAATAATGATCATGCAGCGCTCCGAGTCCAATGCTGTGTTGTGCTTGCAAAGAGACCGTTTGTGCTACTTGCTTAATGTATTGCCAACATTCAATAAAACATTCTATTTTAGGATTATATTTTGGTGATGAGTTTCAGAATAAGAACATCTTTCATTGAGTGAGCAAAGATTTATTTTGCATTTAAACAAGTAACATTTTTAATTCATCTGTCCACTTTCTAGTGAAATTTTTCAATGGACGTCTTCATCGTGATCAAAGGCTTTCTCCTGTAGAGGAGAAAAGTTCACACATTTAGAACATTATTCTTTTATCAGTTCAATTATTGCATTTGTATGCCAGTGAAGTTTAAAAATATCACTGTTAGTTTACTCAAGCCTTTTTAGCTCTTAAAATTTAAGATTACAAAAACATGTACAAATGACTGTAATGTAAGAACTATACATAAAATAGTAGCAATTTGTTATATAATTAATTAGTCATTTATCTATAGCTCTTACCCAACCACCATGCTGTTTAACCCACGGGGCGAAGTTTTGTTGCAGGAACTGAGCTCCATATCCCATGACTCTGTTCATGGGCTGAAGGTCCAAGGCCCCTAGTCTTCTGGTCACCTCGAAGGTTAAGGCGATCTGCTCACATTCATTTCCTTTCTTTGGATATTCTGGTGCCACTCTAGTGATAAAAGCTCTGGTTAACTTGTCAAACAGGCTATAAGAAAAAGAACGCTGCAGGATTCTTAACAGTTCGTGGTTTTCCAGAATCTGAAAATGCAAAAGAAGAACGTACAAGGAAACTATATATAAAAAAGTATCTGTTTTAATTCAATTAATGATATAACTTCATACATCACGTGGTTTTGATGCTTACCCGTTTATTTAGCTCATCTCCAGATTTTTTCAGTAATTCAACAAGCTCTTTTATAACCGGATCATCACCTATGAACATGACGTCTTTTAAATCAGGGGAACCAGTTGTGTTACTTTATTATAAGTCATGTGATATGTTGCTTACTTAAGTTACTATCAGTTGATTGAGAAGAAGGTCCATCAGGCTCTATTCCTTCATCATAACCAAGAGATCCACAATCTACAATATGGGTCAGTTTTTCAGCCGCATTTGCAAATTTTCCCCCATCTGATGGAAGCAAAGTTAAGAATGTGAGTGATATCAGAAAGACAGCAGCAGATGAGCATCTGGAGTCTGACCTGTTGGTTTACCACATACAGGGTGTGCTCAGGCTTGAGTTTGTCCTCTTCTGGAAATATGTTTCAAGCAGTCGATATTCATCGCTATATACTAGCTCTGAATCCCCGTCCATCATTAACAACGTCTGCTGTTTTGGTTAATGAACAAGGCCATCAAATCTGCAATGAACAATGTGGACCCGTTCGTATCGTTAGTGATGACAGCGATTTCAGCTTGTACAATAAGCTCCTTTATTGATTAATAGTTCATCAAACATTTTCTTACTTACTGTTTATGTTCTTCTTTATGCAAATATATAGAAATATGGAGTTAACTTTTTAAGAATCTAGTTTTAAAAGAATCAAGCTTACCCGGAAACGTAACACCAGTATCTTGGAATGGACGCACGAACGCGTCTTATGACGTAAGACGTAGAGGGAGGGTCCGTTTGTTTACGTTTTCCCATTTTTGGAGACACGTTCTTCTCTGACAGATCTGTTTTGGACTCGTTTAAAATGGTTACCTGTTTAGTATTTCACTCATAATTATTTTTCCATAATTTATGACATATTATGAACAAAGTACGTAAAGAAGTTGTATTGTATACAAAACAAAACAATTATGTTGTCTACTTACTCTCCTTGCAACGTTTCACATCGATAAGTAAAATAATAAAAAGCAGGTCGTATCTTCAATAGAATTTATTTTCTCAGTGTGATTGTATATATTGTGAATTACCATAGCATTTTTATATCTAACGTAATACCATTATGTATGATTTGATTTGACTTAATTGTGTTTCATTGTGTATATCTGATGCGCTGTGGAAGTTTAAGTAGTTAAGAAGGCAAATGCTGGAAGACTAAGTTGACTAACTTTGTAATTGAGGAAATGTTTTGATTGGTATCATTTGATTGACCTGCACACATATATGTTTGACAACAGCCCGGTAAAGGGAAAGAGAAAAGAGAAATTACATTTTTGAAAGTGTTTGACTTTAAGAAATGAGAGTTGTTTCATTATAAAGGCATCCTAGTTTCATCAAGTGTTCAAGCTTAGGCTTCTGTGATTTTGTTATCTGAAATGGAATTCAGATAATAGTGTGCTGCATGTTTACTGTTATTATTATTACCGGTAATTACCTTTTTGAGTAACTTGATAAATTTGAAAGAGTGCAAAATATCTTTGTGGACAGTGAAGAGTTTTGAAAGCAGCAGCTTTTATCGGTCACTCTGAGTACAGCTACAGTGACCAAAGCCCTCTGCACTCCTCTCAGAGCTTCTAATTTTACAATTGGGTCCATTTTATTCCTCATTTATCCCACAACATGACTGCTTGGGGAAAATTGTGGTAAGTGCTTATATTATGCAATGTCATAGGAACTATGTGTTGGTTACTTATGTAAACTATATGTCCGCTAAAGCATGCTGTTATCTCTTCCGAATATATTCCATGTGCTTCATCACTCAGAAATAATTAATAACACTTTCCATTTAAAAACACACACACGCACACACACGCACACACACACACACACACACACACACACACACAAATACACAAGGATTTATGTAAACACAATGCACATACACTAATGTACTCTATTTTGATAACAGAAAATAAACAATAATAATGTTGCGTGTTTCAACATTTATTTATAGTTGCTAAAGAAACATATAAAATAAAGTAGATTTGCATTGTTTTAAACAACATAACGAATTAGTGTTTTTACTCTAAGAATAAAGGTAAATGTTAAGTTACGTATCAAATATCAACACTACGAGTTCACTTGTGGCTTTTGAGGCATTGTTTTATCTTTAGTCCCACAAACCAGTCGCTTCATGCGGGACATGTAAAACACAGGCCCAATACAGCCCCCAAGACTGGGAAAAGTGTGGCACACATTCAACAACAAGCATTTGGTGTAAGTAACTTCTGTATCGTCACGTTGAAGTGTGAGAATGTAGGGCAATAAACCCATGAGAGGTCCATAGATCACAGTAGACGGGATCAGAATCAATAAAGTGTTCCTCAGTGCTCTGTTTTTAAGCGATGCCCCGCCTCTTAGTCTTTCACCTGGACCTTTTTTGCTGAGCACATGAATAATGCCCATAAGGCATGCCAGCATTATGAGTAAGCATAGCTCAAGTGATATTGATAGGTACATAATTAATTTAGGCAGTCTTTCTTGGTAGGTTATAACTGAAACACTTAAAGTGATGACGCAGATTAGAGTCAGGCAAATAACACGATATTTCCATTTGCTTCCTACTTTCATGTACAGGACGGGGTGAACTGTGGCCATATAGCGCTCCAAACACATGCAGGTCAAGAGAAGAGGACAGCCGGCTAAGTTGAGGATGGAGAAAGCTTCTGTAACAGAGAGGAGCACTCCGGAGCGAGAAGTCAGGGAAATGTACACGTCTAAAGGAAGAGTGAGGCAGTATGTTATGTTTACCACAGACAGACCCAGCCCTAAAACATTGGATGGAGACAGAGCTATGCAGCCATTTAGCATCAGCCAAAGTAGAACCACATTAGACGGGAAGCACAACACAATTGTGATGATTTCCAGAGGCACCCTGACACCGGAATAGTTGACGTCGTTGCAATTATCCACAATGGCAAGGAAAAATTCTGTCGTGTCTGTGCTGGTATGGTTCGATGTTTCATTTGCCATGTTAATTGAGAGCTGTAGAGATAAAAAAGCAAAAGACATTGACTGTTGAGGATATTTAATGCAAAATATAATTAAAACTTTTCATATGAAACAAGAAAGTCGTGTTTAGTTAATACCGAGGGGCAGCCTGCTTTCCTCTCGATGCATAATAGGAATTAACGGGACTGCAATTCTTCGAGCGGCCGCTTGAAGGTGACTCCAGAAGTGAGCAGGTTCTCAGTAATCTTGCCATTCATTTTGACCAAATTTCCTGTGCCTTTGGAGCTCAAACATCCCCAAAACGTCAGCGACCCTTCTTTATGTTTCACAGTGTGGAAGGTGTTCCATTCATCATAGGTCTTGTTGACTCCCTGATCAAAATTTTACATACCCTGGTGATTTTGGCCTGATAACGTGCAAAAACTAACATGAAAGTGTTTGAGGGGCCTGTAAAGATAACAATCCTCCCTGCGACCTGTTTGCTTGTAACCAATGCTTGTGCTTAAAAGGTTTCTGGGCGTCCGACTCTTGCCTCTTTCATTCAGTGATGCGCTGACATTTCTGAATTCTGAGTGACGGGGGAAGACAGAAAGCGGTCAACGAACCTACAGGAAAATGTATCTGAACTCTACAAAATGGGAAAACGATGTAAAACGATATCCAAGGAACTGGGAATGCCATCAGCAGTGTTCAAACTCTTAAGAAATGGAAAGTGAGGAATTCTGTTCAAACCAAACCATGGTCAGGGAGACTGAGAAAAATTCTGCCACAACTGCCAGAAAAATTGCATGGGATGCTAAGAAAAATCTACAAATTACTTCAGCTGAGATGCCCGGCTCCCTGAAAAATATTGTGCTGTTTCAAGGAGCACAATAAGTAGACACTTGAATAAAAATAGGTTGCATTGTCGTGTTGCCAGAAGAAAGCCATTACTAAGCAAAATATAAAATATTAAGAGCCGGGCTGTGTAAACTTTTAAACATTTGGAAAGTTTCTATCAAGCCATTATCATGTAAAAAGAGTAAACACTATTGTTTTTTCAATAAAAGGCTTCACCCAACAACAACAACAAAAAAATTGTATATCATTCGTATATCTTTAAATATTTACAAAAAATAAGATAAAGCATGAATATGTCAAAATATGTATTTCAAATGTAAAAGTATTTATTTGATTATAACTCCTGATGAGTGCTGCACAAACACACAGCAACAAATACTAAATTAATTTATTGTAAAATAAACAAATATAAGGATTTCCAAAAGACAGCTGGTGGTTTCATTGAAATGAGTAAATAAATGTTAAACATACCGACCTTATCTGCAGATGACAGCTGTTGTTATTCATTTAATGCCCCTCACTCTTTGTGATGAACTGTAAATACATTAGCACTTGTTCTTGTCTCAATGTAAATTACTTACAATTATTTGAATTCTTGTTCTGGTTCATTACCAGTGTTTCCATCACCCATTGAAAAAAATCAAATTTTACCCAAATAAGCACAGGCATTTGAACCCAGAACAGTCAAACAAAAAATAATGAAACATCCATTTATTACAAATAAATCAGTGCATTTAAAGTGCAGATTTTACATTTTGATTTTCAGCAAACAAATGGCTCAGTTTAAGTATATTTATCAACATCAGAAAGGTTTCAAGCATTAAAAGAAGACATTTTGCAAACAAATAATCAAATTTTCTCTTTACATCAGAATGGGGTTTTTCTAACAAAAAAAAAGAATAAATCAAAATTTTGGTTTACTAAACACTATGGAATGTCATCCAATCTTGGTATAATATAAACACATTGTGCCTGATCAGATATATTACATTATTTACACATAATTGTAACTTCACATACGCTGAAATGACTATAATGCCACTCAATATAATTTAAATGCATTTCAATAGTTTTTTATTTAGATGCTACAACCGTAAAATAACTGAAGTTTCATCTTTGACCCATTTGCTGCAGCTTTACAACACATCAATAATAGCATAATAAAAACGGCTGGTGTTGCCGACCTCAAGCTAATCTCTAAAATGTGCAAAACAAGGATTTGGTTATAGTTCGGCTTTATTTACTTGTAATATAATCACAACCATTATTTACAGGTTGGTTCGTTGATTATCTTCATCAGACGATGAGCTATAACAAGAATACTGAAAAGGAATAGATTCCCAAAATAGCAGTTATTAAAAGACATCTTCAACATGAAAAGTATCAAAGTGCTTCTGGCCACAGCGGTGCAGTGTAGTCTAGTCTGTGTTGGTTTGGACACATTCATAAGGACTGTATTTAGTAACACAATAGAACTATGTTGTCCCTGTTGAACAAAGCTATGGGTTGGTGACGGCGCGGGACGCGTGAGTGGTCTTGTTTTTGGGAGGTGTTGAAATCTGAACATAAACCGGGTTGGAAGAGGATGTAGAGGGGTTTGGCTCAGTTTGAACCCTCTGGAAAACCAATGCTGGGTACATTTGGCTGTTGGTGTGGTATGAAGGGTATGAGCTGTTAGTGCTTCTCAGGAGGCTCTCCTGACTTCTGTGGAGAAACAAAAAGATGCTCCAGTACCTCTGTGTACACTCTTATATGATCAATAATTATGGGGTTACACAATCTATGCGGGCCTGATGTACAAGCTTCCAGAAGCACATTACTCAATAACTCGTAGAGTGGAGCTCAGATTAACAGAAATTTTGCGTAACATACCGCTTTTCTACCAAATTGTTTTGACTCAGCTTTTATGCTTTTGGTGGCTTTCCCACTAGGTTCTCTATCCTTTAGCTGTGGTTCTAAAAGGAGGTTAGGTCTGACTAAGGTGATAATTTTCTCTGGTAGAAAAGCAAAGTGTGATACAATATCCTGTTGATCAGTGACTGGTCAGTTGTTGAGCTCACTGATTGGTCAGAAAGAGTCTTTCGCATAGTGGACAGTGCACAGAGCACATACATGTGGTTGTCCTTTCTGTTTATTAAAACTCAATAAAGCTATGGCTGTAAAATAATCCAACACTACTGATATTTGTTCAGTTGCCACGCCCCTTACTACTTTTGTTAGTCTGCCTGATGCATTTTTGAGATCCTCTGTGTCACTGTGATTTACACAACATAATCACACTGGGGCTGATCCTGGCTCACTTTATCTTTATTTAGTGTCTTGTCTTTATTCTTTACAACCTTTTCATCTGATTAACAGTGTGTCCGTGTGGATAAGAACAAAGTTGTGTTTCCTCACCGCTCATAGCCTCTGTTCTCATAGGATCTGATGATGTCTGTGTATACAGGACTGCCAGGAGGCAGTGGGCGGTCGAGCCGCTGCGAGAGGCTGAAGAGTTTTGGGGGAGGAAATGCTTCCCAGTCTATGTGCTCCCGCTCCAACCAGGATGGGCTTCTCCGAGACCGTGAGCTCCGTGTTTCTCTCCTCCTGAGCAACAAGAAACGAAATAGATATAGATGTCTACATTTAATTCATCACAAGCCTAGGCCCACATAAAACAGAGTCAGAACCAGAAACACAAGAATCCAGAAGTGAAGATTGAACAGACACAAACTCTGATAAAACTGTGTGTTGCAAATGTCTTGAAATGTTTCACAAATGAAATTTATTGTGCTAAATTCTATGGTAGACAAATTTAGCAAATATATATTTTGTCTGCAAATTGTCGTATATTCATTATTAAATATTTCTACTATTTTACTTGCAGCCATTCTTTATTTTGACCCCAAAGTGATTCCATTTAGGATAAGATCCATTTACAGAAAAGTTATTAAACTAGCCACCGATAGATATTATCCATGTGAAAAAAAGAGAAAAATTTCACTTAAAACAACTTTATGTCTGGACTACATCACAGGAGTTCCAGTAATTTAACCAAATATCCTTATTTATTCGAAAAAAATATGAAAATTGTTTTATCAATTTTTTACTTGATAATGCAACATTTAATCACACACATATATATATATATATATATACACACACGACTGGTTTATTCTGATTAAGTAACTCACCTGCTTCTGCCAATACGATGCTTTTCCTTCTTTCTACTCATGCACTCTTGACAACAGCAGACAATGAAGCAGACAGTCATGACAAGAATGACCCCCCCACTCACTCCAGAGACCAGTAAAGCCACACGCAGGCCCTGGTTATTCCGCCGAGGGATGCCTGAAAAATACAGAGTTGCAAATCTGATCACAGTTGTTCTGCGATTTTGAACCAAGGTAAATCACTTCTCAACTGTTTTTTTTTTAAATATGAATATGTGTTATTTGTATTATAATATCAATAATTATTTAATTTTTATCACATAAAGCCCCCATTGTTCACCTGCACAGTTGTGTCATGTGATTTTCTTTAATATGCACTACACACACTACTATTTTTCCACACATTTTATCTGAAAATCATCTAAATGTAAAATTGTAAAAGGAGAAAGACTATGTTGGTTGTTATGGTTAATAGTAGGGTTAGCGTTGTCTACTCAAGTGTCCTGAATGGCAAAGTGACACTCACACTCACATTGCATCACTGATCAAATTTAAGTCCACCATATTTGTTATCATTTCATATATCCACAAAAAAGGTTCAGACGCAAACCTTAATGGTTCTGAGATACAAACATGCAGGTGATGGTGAACACGTGTTTACTGTTATAATACTATGCTACAGAAGAAACAGGAACCAATATATTTGCAATATTAATAAAGAGGAAAATAACTCCAGAAAAGTTGTAGTCTGTCACTCAGAGTCAACAGTTAATAAAGCACTCTCCGTTCCCCTCAAAAAAGCTAAGCTCAGAATTTGGTCCATATAATGTTACAATACAGATGCCCAAAGCTTGCTCCCAAATGTGCTAAGGGCTCTGGGAAATGTGCGTTTGTTTGACGTCAGTTGGAAATTATGTTTCAATGAAATTTCTCTTTAGGGAAAGTTAACGCTATGACTTACTCTCACAGACAGGCAGGTAGTTGCTCCATCGAGGAACACCTGCATGCAGGATGCATGTGATCTTCTCATGGCCAACCAGCTGGTAGCCCTCCTTACACCAGAACACCAGCATTGAGCCCACAGACACCCCTGTGCCATGCTCCACATAGTACGATCCTCGGCGAGGAGGAAGCACAGAAAGACAAACAAGCCCTGCGAGAACGCAAACAGACAGAGCAGTTTAAACTCACAAGATCAATTAAAATCTTTAATTGTGATTCATTTCTCAAGTACCTAAAATGTAGATAAATTTAGAACAGCCAAAGCTGCTTCAAAGTACTGAGCAGAGTAAAATACAGCATCACTTGAAATGCTTGCAAAAACAAAAAAGGCTTACACAAGATCATCACCAGGGCCTGTCTTGTGGTCTAATCATAAAGTGGTGGGTATTAAAGTACAAAGCAAGCTCTCCAGTCATGGATTAAATCCATATTGTACCCCCCCCCCCCCCTCCCCAATAAGTACATGGGGAGGGCTTGAAAAAAGCCAATGAGGAAGAGACAGGACTAGCCAAAATTGTAAAGAACGCTTGATGTTTTGATTGGGAGTATTCCCAATCTGGAATACAGTGGTACCCCGAGATACGAACTTAATCCGTTCCAGGGTGACCTTCGGAGCTTGAAACATTTCATATCTCGAAGCAAGTTTTACATGTAAAACTCCTAATCCGTGCAACGGCTCTCAGAAACAACAGCATAACTAGATGAAAAAATGGACAACCAGACAAAAATCATGTAATGTTTCTTCAATCCTTAAATCTACAGAGTGTTCATGTAATGAATGATAATAAAACTGAATAAAACACAAGCAAAATACGTAATATGTACACAAATGTGAAACCTTACCTTGAGTGAAGCGATGTGTCAGAGGAGGTGGAACGGATTGCAGAAAACATTACGGCACTACATTAACCACTGAAAGTTAACTTTCTAGAGATATTTCATGAATTACTAACACGAACACGGTTTCAAGCACAAGCGCAGACAGATGGAGAGAGCTTCTGAGAACGAGTGACTGTGTTTCTCTGGATTGCGCTACAGAACAGCACTTTCCACGTTATAAACATTATTTATTTTACAACATCTTGACTCTAACATTTGTTACAGCACATTATTAGTAATCTAAACATTATGTTTCTCTGTGTTGTTGAAGTGTTTTAATGCGTATCAGACCCTTTTTGCACTGGGAGATAAGAGCGCCAGAACCCGGAAGCGCTATGCGACGTCGAACATTTCGTAACTCGAAGCATTCGTATCTCGGGGTACCACTGTACTGGGAGACATGCCCTGATTGCTCCTCCTGAAACATTTAAAAAAAGGTTTGAAGCTATCCTTCTTTCCCTTGGCAGCATGCTCCAGAGTGGCGCAGCATAATCCTTGTCCCCTTTAATCTTCAGTTTAGTTCTAAAGACCACTTCACAATAAATTAAAGGGTTGATTAAGCAATGTTGGATTAAAAAAAAGCAGAGAGCGTACTCACGTACTTCCTGTTCTGTTTTCAAGATATGTAAACACCAAATTTAGATCAACCAACAATATAAATAACTTGGAATGATTTAAAGTTTTCTCTAACACTCGGACCACACTTCTGCTGACCTTATAATAACCCAAGATTGCTGTTCACTACAATAACAATATTTATTTCAACAAACTGGCTTTCTTATACTCTGTGACCCATTCTTAAATGTAATACTGATACGACTTTAAATAATTGTCCTTTTGTTACTCAATCGATTTGTTTTCACTCATGCAATCTACTCTTTAATCTTAGTGTGTTTTAGTTTTTAAAACAAAAAGCACACTGGTTAGCATGGCTGCGTTACAGGGGCTCTATGAATACTTTTTTACTAGCTTAATTTTTCCTTTTTTCAACGTATTAGCTTCATTAAAGCAGACAACAGCTTGAGATCTATCAAACAATACAAATATATTTCAGATATTCGGTAAAACTCAGTATATTTCTGGACCTCATGAAGCAATTAAGAACTTATTGAGAGGTTCATGCATCATTATTACTGCAAACATTCCTTTCCTTTGTGGTGAGACATCTTGTGGGTCTTCGCATCTAGCGGTGAACCGCAACAGAATTTTCATGAAGGTATAAATATCTGCTTTTTTTGCATGCTCTTGCAGAACATAAGTGTTGCTTTGAATCAGTGACAGCGTATCTGTGACCTTCTTCCCTAACCATCCGCGTGTCCATCCCAGATCACTCCCCACTTGCTAAACACGTTTGGAATAGCAACTGATTAAATAAAGATAAGACCCTTTATCAAATATTGATTGATCCCATGCTGTGTTCTATCATCCACAAACCATGAAAGTGCACTTATGCTAGACTTGCTGAAGAACAGGTGAAGAGAAACACCCATCCTTGTCTCCCCATCTAGCCGTTTGCTGTCTGGAAAGCAAGGATTGCATCTTTGGTACCTGTGTTGTTTTTGGGTGGTTCTGTAGAGCTTTTCAGCTTTGGGGTGGTTGGTTCTGCTTCAGTACTTGGAGAATATGTGGTCTTGAGGAAAATGGAGTTCACTGAGGCTGTTTGAAAATGAAGAAATCATACATATTATTTCATAATAGATTATAAAATTAATACCATCAAGATTTTCTCAGGGTGCTGTTTGTGACGCCAACAACTCTGGCCGGAGATTGCTGAATAGATCTCGCCTTTAGTCAGTGGTTAAGACATAAAACATAATAACATAAAGGTCGTAATTTAGTTCCATCATCTAGATTTACTGTTTGAAATCCATTCAAACATAGATGTTTACGTCAATCGTGATTGTAGATAGAGGCGTAGTAGGAGTAGCAAAGAACCATGAATAGCTGAACGTTTAAGCTTAAAATAACTTGTTAAAATTGGTGCCACACAATGTTTTTACCAAGATTTAAAACACGTCTGCTGTGAATTTGAGTCAATGTGAACCCCATCAGATATGGTGGCCAATAACATTTTATGCAAATTTTATAGCACAGATTTGAAACCAGATCCCACATCTCATAGTCGCTTAAAAGTACAATAAAACTATTGATGAGAGTAAAATGTTTGTGGTTGTTCTTACCTGTGTCTTCACTGTTGAAAAGACCCGTAGATTCAGGGGTGATTGATTGCTGGCTTATGGTTGGTCCTGAGGTTGTTGGGAGAAGAGTAGAGCTCACTGTGTGAACATAAAGAAAATACACAGTCAGTCTAGACTGTAAAAGAAATATGGACTGTGTGACACCGCCTATTGCTATTAGGCCAATATGAGGCTTTTTCCTGAGCTGGAGAGGAGGCTGCCAGTGACATGCGTATGCTCGACTTGCTGATAAGGATGGAACCATCATGGTTTCAGAGCTCTGCCTCGCAGCTGTTATAAACAACATAATTTTTATTATAAACAAGAATTTGAGAACGACTCTGAATTTGATCGTTGGCAGCGTAAATGATCTTTCTCACAACGTGTTAACAGCAGTAAGTCCGTTCTGTTCAGCGTAGCTGTCAATCATTGCTGTCAATCACATGGTCTTGCTTAGTATTTTAGGGGAAAATGGAACCATCGTGAACCATAAGAAAATAAACTTGAACCCCCCCCCCCAAAAATGTTACTTTGTTCACTGTATAGATAACTTTCGAAAATCATTAAAACCATTTGTGTAAATAACATAATTCATGAAGAAATGATTTTTAAACTTCGGTTATTTTCCTTTGAATTGCATTGGCTGGAAATCGTTCTGCAGTAAGCCACGTGGTGGGACTCGCCTCGGTTTGACCTCACTCTGGGTCTAAACACAATCCAAATGTACCGAACTATCCACCAGTGACGGCCAGCCGGGAGCCACCCCACCACCTAAATGTGAGGAAGATTTTACATACAAATTACAAAATAAATGGCAATACCACTATTAATCATATAGTTATTTGTTATAAAGTTAGCTGTAATTTTCTATCATGCTAACTACCTTTTCTGATTGGTCAGAGATATGCAAATAGCTTTGTTTGGGCAAACTCAAGGGGGCCGTCCAAATAAACTCCTAAACTGCTGTTCTAACCTAGCTCAGGCACAGTTGTAGTGTTGTTATGACATTGGAAAAGAACTGGGAGTAGACCAGAGTTTACCGTAGCTGCCTGGAATTATCAAATCGAGACAGACAGAAATTTAATTTACTTCTTAGTAGGAAGTTCCTGCATCCCCGCTAGCACTGTGCAAGTCAGAGGTGAATTTTGTGGTAGAAAAAAGGAAACTAGAGAAAGAGGCTCCACACTACTCTATTAAATTGCTTAAATTAGTAACAATTTAAGAGATGGACATATCAGGAAAATGGATGGTATTGAAAGAAGACCTGGCTAAGTGGATGTGTCAAAGCTAAAGCTAAACAGACCCAGGATGGCTCCAGACCAGTTTGATGGATTTAAGGCACTCTTAAGGAAAATCCAATTCAGTTTGTGATCTCAAAAACAGACAAACAAAATTTCTATTTAAAAGTTGGGACATTTAAATAAACACATTTGGAGACAATAATACACATTGGTTGCTATTGACAGTTGTGCAGATTAGTGAAGCCCCGCCTCCCCCACCACTGCACCCAATCTATGCATTTCAAACCTGTGCTTTTGCTGGATGTAACGGTAGGTTCTGTCACATCAGATGTGGTCATGAGCAGACTGGGGCTCGGAGAAGCTGTGTGAACAAGAATAAGACATTACATGAATAAACACATAACACTCAGCCATTCTGTCAAATCACCAGTTGTTCACCTGCGCTGGGTGGATCTCCAGGTTCAGCCTGAGGTTCTGGAGTGATCGATTTCTCAGATGTTGGTAGATTAGAAGACGTTGTGAGTGAACTGGGGTTCAATGTGGCTGGATGAATATGGGGAAAGCATGGTTTTAGATCAAACTTCTGTGTATCTGTCCCTACGTCCACACACCACCCTTTGTTCACCTGTACTGGATGGACTGGCAGTTTCAGTCTGATGTTCTGGATTGATCGGTGTGTCTTCGTGGTATGGATCAGATGGTACAGTGATCTGATCAGGACTCACTGAGGCTGTGCGAACATAAGCAGTTTCAGTTCATAGACAACCCTCCACCCATCCATCCACCAAGCCCCACACTCACTTGTGCTGGGTGGATCTCCAGATTCAGTCTGATGTTCTGGAATGAATAATTGGTCATCAAGGAATGGATCAGATGCGGTCATGATCTGATTAGGGCTCACAGAGGCTGTGTGAACATGACGAATTCACATCAGTTCACACACACCATCCATCTAATCCCTATTCATCCAACCATTATTCACCTGTGGTCAGTAGATCTCCGGATTCAGTCTGATGTGATGATTGCTCACCGCTGATTGGATCAGAAGTGGTCAAGAGCAGCTTTGTCGTGCCTGTGCAAATATAAATAAAGCACAGTTCACCATTATCCATCCATCCACCCATGCATCCATCCATACACCCAACCTTCCACCCCTGCATCCATTCATACGTCAACCCATCCATTCATGCACCCACCCACCTATCCCACCATCCATGCATGCACCCACCCACTCACCTATCAATCCATCTATCCATGCATGCATCTCACCATCCATGCATCCATCTACCAACCCATCAATCCATCCATCCACCCATCCATTCATGTATCCTCCCATGCACCCACCCATCAATCCATCTATCCATGCATGCATCCCTCCATCTATGCATCCATTTATCAAAGATCAATCCATGCATCCACTCATCCATCCATGCACCTACCCACCCATCCCACCATCTATCCATCCATGCATGCATCCACCCATGCATCTATCCATCCATCCATGCATGCATCCATCTATGCACCCATTCATCCATACGTACCTTGGCTAGGTACATTTCCTGGTTCAGTCTGATACTGTGGATTGTCTGATTGCTCATCACTGATTGGATAAGATGAGGCTGTGAGCTGATTTGAGCTCAGTGAGCCTGTGTGAACACAAAGGATGCATGATATTAGTTCATACACAACCTACAATCGAACTATTAATCTGAGACAGAAAGTAGCTAGTCACAACCACTTAAATATCAGAATGAAGCAGAATGAATTTAATTAGTTACTGCCAATCTCTGCTTACAGCACTCCAAGAATTACTACTTACTATAACTTGAGACAGCAGGTAAATTTTGTATTTTATAAAAAAAAAGTTATTTTAAACGTGAGATGTTGTGCTTTTCAATCTCTGAGTCACAGGTTTTGTTTTATCGCTCTACCCCTCTACATGCTTCTCGCTATTATTGCATGTATCCGTTAGAATCACTATTGAAATCTTCTGTGTCTAGTGTTCCCTCGTTAACGAATTGTCTTGCAGAGCACTTTCTGTCTAGATACTAAAGCGTTTACATTTAGGCTCTGAGCTGCTGTGAGTCTTGCCTGTTTCTGCTGAAGTTTATCATATTCTCTGTCAAGTTCCCAATGATTAATCTCCTCTACTGGGAGGACTGGTTTCTGGTCATCTGTGCTTCCAATCTCTACTCTAAAGACTCTTGTTGACATGTTTTTTTTTACTTTTCTCCTTCACTGCATACTACCAACATAACATTACTAGCCCCAACTCTGCCCCACACTTTCTGCTTTTGTGTGGCACAAGTATCACGGTAAATTACCAAGTCTTCCTACCAGCAAAAGTCCACAGGCCCAAGTATCAACTAAGCTTATAACCCATACTTAACCACAAATGATCTCTGGGTCAAGTCTTCTATGACACATTTAAATGGCACCACATCTGCCATTGTTGGGCCAAGTTTGGGTTACATACCATATTCCATTGCCATACATTTGACATACAAAAGCTTTCCTGTGGCTCAGTTGGTAGAGCATTGCGCTAAAAATACAAAGGTCGTGGGTTCAAATCCCAGGGAAAGTAAGAACTGGCAAAAATGTGTTCATTCTATCAAAGGTAAAGTCGCTTTATGCCAAATACATAAGAATGTAAAAAAAAATGTAAACGTCAGACAAATGCCAAGCTTTGGCCAGAATTATTTGCTGACTTTGTAGAGGGAGTAGGATTGTGTTTTAGGATTATTAAAGACTGATTCGTATCTGATTTTTCTCCCCTAATTAAAGTCAAAAGTCCAAGCCACTCAGCCATTTATCCATCATTCACCTGTACTGAACAGATATCCTGATTCAGTCTGATGTTCTGGAATGAACGATTGGTCATCAAGGATTGAATCAGACGCAGTCATGAGCAGATTGGAGCCCATCGTAGCTTTGGGAACAGAAGAGTTCACAACATCAGTTTATAGATCTTTCTTATAACCATCCATCAAGCTTTAATTCACCTTTACTGGGTACATCTCCAGATTCAGTCTGTTGCTCTGAATTGATCATTAGCTCATCATTTATTGGATCGGACGAGGCTGTGAGCAGATTTGGGTTTGGTGAGGCTTTGTGAAAGCATGGTTTAAGTCCACTACCATAACAATAACCAAATATTTCACAGCGTCTATCTTTCTCACCAGTATACATGCTGGATGGCCCTGCAGAATCAGTCTGTTGTTCTGGGTGGTCTAATCGCTTGTTTGATGTTGAATAAGAGGTGGTCATGATGAAACTGGAGCTGGTTGAGGCTGCGTAAACATGACACGACACCATCAGCCTCATGCCGTTAGTCACAAAACATCTCTATTCATGCAGCTTTCTCACCAGTATAGTTGCTGGGTGGATCTGAATAGCCAATCTGTTGTTCTGGGGAGGTGGATATGAACAGACCGGGGTTAACTAAGGCTGCATTTGGATAGTACACAAACAGTTCGCACGTAAACCACAGAAAATAATCCTAGCCACACTCCATGCGCTACCAAAGAAAATCCAACCCCCTCTCACCTTGATCTGTGGTCTCAGTCCGGCGTTCTTCATTGACTGATTCCTCATTTGTCACAGGAGCTGAGGAGATCATCCTGAGAATACTGGGGCTCAGAGAGGCTGCTTGTGCGTGAGGAAACAACAATGTCAGTCCACACACAAGCCACAACAAGGACTCCACTGATGACATGATCAAAGGCCCCTGGGGGCCACAGCACAAGGACCAAAACAACAAAAATGTCCCGAGGTGATCACAGTAATCCGTGCAGCCAGCTAACCATCACGGATTATGATCCATTCACAACGCCACTTGAAGGAATTTCACAAAAATGTTTCCTGAATGGTATCTGTGAATATCCATGTTCATCCAAGATCATTCCCATGCCTCCTGAAAATGGCAGCTTCTTCTTTGTCTCTCCTTCTGTATTTCGCGTAGGCTTCTCTGCGTGTCTGTACAGCATCTGCTCTGCCTGCCCTCTCTCTGCTGCTGTTATCCTCCAGCAAACAGTGAGGCAGTCAAGGCTCTTACATAACACATGCACGTGTGGATATAATTTTTGCACTCTTAAATCCCCGATCTCATCCATCCAGCGGCTCGTGCTCAAGCCCCCTCCTCTCCCTCACACACTCTCTCTTGCTCTCTCTGGACCGTTGAGGGTGAATCAGAGCATGTGCCTATGTGCATGTGAGAGCCTCTATTGCAGATCTGCAGAGATGACTAAAAATGCACCCACCATCTGCAAGGACACAACACATTATATATTTATACAGTCAACTCAACATGTGGACCTAATGCATCACAATTCTTTTGTACCCCAATAAACAACGTTTGTGTGTGTGTTTGAACAGAGCAGGCTACAGCAGATGGTGTTTGTTGAAGGCACGTGGATGCAACACTAGCATGGTTGAATGACTCTGTTATCTCAGATAAGCAGAGTGGGTTTCACTCTTAGTGTGGAGTGCCTGTCTGTACAGGAAAGGTATGAAGAATGCTGTGTTGGAGAAGCTGTAGTTACATCATCGATTTTTGTGTATATTTACTTCTCTACCCTCAATAGCCACTGTCTTTTAACCACTTGTTAGAGCTCAAGCACCAAAGATGCATACAGTAGAGCACTATTGAAATTGTTTAGAGTATAACTGTTTTGTAGCTGTTAGTGCATTTTGGAGGATCTAAACATGATGAAAGTGGGTGTTGAAAAATGTCTTTATAGTGCCACTTAACACGTTTCCGGTTATGGTTTGCAAACCATTTTTTGTGAGTGAATGAAATTTGGAACACGTGTAGTGTACAAACAAGTCATAAAGATAGTGTTTCCAAACTCGACAGGAAGTTCCTCTAAAATGGCTGATTTTGCTCTTATCGTACTCTAGTACTCTAGATTGTATCTGTTCAACTCCAAACTTTATTCATTTAGGAATGTACGATGTTTAACTACATGAAACTATGTGTATGCATCGAAAGACGAAACTTTGGGACATTTTCATAAACAGGAAGTTGTTAATAATGCAGCCATACAATGTCTGATCAGTCCCAAATTGGTCAACTATGTTAATAGTCCATGTCTGAACACATTTACAGAACCCACTCCTAGTTACATGTCACTATGCAGCGACAAGAAATACAAAATGTAACATTGATAGGGTGCTTCTCTCTAACAATAAAATAAAATTATTCAAACTCATTCATAGCACACCCTGGAGGCCATGACACATTTTTTTTTCATTAGTGCAACAAACTGGCCACTGAGGGGCAATAGCACCAGAGGTGCAAGAGCCCTTTGATCACTGCTTGCAGCTTTAATTTGTAGTTGTATCCGAGCATGTGGTAGCACAGATATGGTCAGTTGTAGATCAAAACAGAATACAGATTATTGCAAAAAAAGGAGTATTGCATAGTATTCTCCTATTCAGAGTGAATAGTTTCAGGACCCCTGTAAGTGTAACACCATGCAGAAGCAGAACAGTATTTTTGTGTCATAAGCTGTATTCAGAGTTCTACAATGTATGCATTAAAGCACTAAGTCTTAACGCTAGTGCAGCGTGCTCTGTTAGTCACGTGTCCCCATGGCACACTAGTCAATATATGACTGGCTATGGATGTCAAATAATTACTAAGCATCTGCCCTAGTAATCCCCTCAAGCCTGCTTTCATGCACTACTGTCCTTGGTGAAAATGCATTCATTGGATGTTTTTGTTGTACGAAATACTATAATAATATATATAATAATTTACCTTTTTTTCACAATTTGTGTAAATGTACAAAATCCAAAGCTATTGAACAAAAGAATATTAGGAGGTACTAAAACTTTTGCCTTAAAACCTATCCGGAAAGAAACCGAGAAGTAGAGGTCAACAGCCATGGCATTGATAACAAACCTGGAACAACTGCGAAGATAATTCATAATTTATGTTGGAAATTGGGCTGAAAACAAATGTTGAATTCCACTTTCTTTTTTATTGAAGGCCACATCACCAGTATAGAAATTAACGTTATATTCATTACTTTATTTGTCAGATAATGACCTACTTGGTCATTATCTGACTTGGTCAGATAATGATTACACTACCACACACTGAGAAAAACAGTTTCTTGTTATGACAAGATTGAGCAACCAGACACAATTTAGTTGTACTCCATCAACAAGGTCTCCAACAGACAATGATTGCAAAGTAGACTGGAGTTTCAAGATGTCCTGCTTAGGCGCTTTTGACGAAGCGCAACGAAACAGACAACACTGAGGATAGAAGATGCAGCGGTAAGCTAAGAAAACTTATTGCAGCAGATAAACGACACATCAAGCCAATTACCCTTTGAAATCAGAAGTGTCTGCAGTCAACAGTGAAGGTTCTTTTGGACACTAAGTTCAACTGAAGCAGGACGACAACCCCAAATTAACAGCTAAAATTATTGAGAAGCCCTGATCTCAACAGCATTGTGTCTGGGATGTCATGAAGGAATGAAAGATGTGAGAAAGCTACAGAAGATCTATGGTTAGTGCCCGAATATGTTTGGAACAACGTAGCAGCTGAATTCTTTGCTAAAGAAGGCAAAGGTCACACCATCCACCCATCCGTCGCCGAAAGGCCATTTGGACTTCATTTCCCAGAAACCCTTGCGAGAAAAGGAAACGCTTTTAGTTGTCAGCAAAACTTTCACTTTAACGTCATTTTCACATAATCACTATTCAGCCGATTTCCAACTGATTTCTGGTTATATAATTTGTTAGAATATAAAATTACTGCAAAGCTAAATCATGATACGTTCAAAAGAGGTCTTACGATGGTGAGGCTTGAGGGAGTTGAAATAGTCATAAAAGACGTTTATTTCTCCGGCTTGAAGATTCGTTTCTGGGAATAGACCGCGAGAGAACCCGCAGCGCCGTTAGTAAAGGTTAGTTCTTAGCGTAATCAGTATTCTGACACCAGCTTTAAATGCCTATTGTTTAACATTATTTATTCCTATCGCGTAATTCAAATCCTGTAGCTTTGCATTAATGGCTCATGAGTCTTGGATGGAGTCTTCTCTGAAACGGTCCTCAAAACTGGGCCATGAGGTGTTAGAGAAAGCCAAGAGAAGGTCTGCTGGTTTCTCCAGACCAAGATCAGCAGCCAGATTCAGTGAAAAGTTCTTCGATGTGAGTAGATAGATGGAAGTTCATCGCAGTTGATTTAATTAATCTAATTCATACTTTTACAGAGAGATGTCCACCATTCATCTTTGGAAAGTGCCTTTGCAACAATAGTGAAGCACTTGTCAGAAACTTCCAAGCAATGTGAGGTGAAAAGTCTATTTATTACCTTATACCATCATTGATTAACAAAGGTGGGGTTCTTGCAGACCATTGTTTACTAACTGTGGGAAATTAAACTGCTATTTCAGTTTTTACCAATCGCTTTGGTGCATTTCTCACATCAGCATTTACATTTGCACAAGCTAATGCAACAACCCAGTGGATAACCAGAAAAACTATGTAGCTTGCTCAAAATGGAGTGTTAAGTCCTCAAAGGCAAGTATTTATGTCAATGAAAGTGTCCGTGTAACCAGGATGAAAAGCCCCAACACCATTGTCTATGAACAAGATAGTCAAATAAAGTTTATGACTATTTGAAAACTGCAGTTGGGTTAGATATTACTTTATTTTATGAGGTAACCAAATACAAGACACAGAAAATGTGCTTTGACATTTGTACTGTACTTTCTATGCAATCTTTCTTGTATTTGTGAACAATCTTGAACCAGGCTTGACAGATTCGAGTACAACAATTTTGTAATAAAGCAATTTCGTTCCAGCAATGAAATGAGGAGTATTAGTTTTATATGGAAGTACTATTCAGCATTCATAAGTGTAGTCAATTTTTACTGAAGTAAAATTAGCAAGTGATAATCTTATTAAAGACAGGGAGAAGAATATAAAAGAAATTAATGCATGTCTAAAAGTATGTAATGAGAAATTGCAGCTGTTATGTACACAAATGTATAAATGTTTTCGAGGTTAAAATGATCTTAGAAAAAGCACCAAATCAATTGAGAAAAACTATAATGAATACTAAGCTACCAATCCAATGATTTAATTCATTCCAGTTTAACGTGAAATTAACATTCTGACATGATTCTGTCATCTTCAGAACTTTTACAGGTCTGCTGAGGTGACTTCCAAAGAGTTGGAGCACGTCTGCCATTATCATTCTCAGCAGATGTTGAAGACTATTGACCAGAAACAGAATATTACATTAGCCATGACAGGGAAAACTGTAAGTACTGATCCAATAATACAGGCTAATATTGCCACTTTCTTACAAAAACAAATGTTATAAATGTGGCCACACAAAAACAAATGTTATAAATGTTACTTTAACATTTGTCGACCAAAAACAATGTTTTATGTTTTAATGAAGGGTTCAGGAGAACCAGAGGATTTCTTCATTGAGGTGTCTCCAGGAACCTATTCCATCACCGCAGCAATGGAGGACACAACATCCCAGACAAAAACGGTTTCCATTAGTGCCGGACAAAGCATGAGCCTCACGTTTAATCTTTGACCTGAGAGCAAAATTCTGTGCCTTAACCAAGACCTTGCACTAAAGTATTAAATGCACTGATTCTGACTTAAGTGGTATTTTTTTTAATAACGATTGAAAATGTGCTTGCATTTATATTTTCTGTATTCATTTGCAGTTTCAATAAACATTTGATGCATTTTACCAAAGGAATTGCACTCTGTGATGATGCTTGATTTACAAACAAGTATAACAGCCCATGGGTGATGTTTAAAATGCTTTGAATTCTGGTTGCGATGCTTGGATTAGTTTCGTCGGCCTTTTACTGTTTGCAGCAATTATCGGCGAGGGTGATGTCTTTGGTTCTGCTGATTTTAATATGTGCCTCATACTGACTCCTTGTTTCGGAGAATTAAGAACCAGCTTAAATACAGAGCTGTGATTGGTCATCAGAGAGTTATCCATGAAGCTCCCAGAATCCCCTGTGTCTTCAGCCCAGGAATGGTGGACATTTTGAGACTTGACTGATCTTCCTGAAAAAAGAAAAATGCTAATGGTGACAGTGTAGATGATTTCATTCATAGTAAAATATATTGCAGTTTAATATTATATTTTACATTAAGATTTTACAAATAATCGCGCTAAAACATGGCAGGTGGAAATAAAGATCTAAAAATTGGATTCAAACCAGTGATTTCCACTGGTCTAATATTAATTCTTCATTTTTGCTTTTTCTTCTGTTGTTTTTTTGGAGCTATTGTGGTGACTCTTGTTCTCTCCTTCATTTTCATGCGAGACAGTTGCATGATGCTTGATTGTTTTTGTAACTGCACTTGTGAACAAATTCCAAGTTTGCATTTTACCAGACTGACCTTTTTTTCTGAAGGTAGTGATGAAGCGTATTGCCATATAAGTCAGACACGACATGTTTGATGATCACAATGAATTGAAGAATTCAAACCGATTGAGGCACCTGTGAAATGAAAACCGCTTAAAGTGCCGACAGCATGAAGGATTTTCGGAATTTGTAACAATAATTTTTTTGTGTACTAAAAAATTCTGTGTTTATCATTTTGATGCCTACACTAATATTCTACAATGAATTTAGCTATTAAAACATTTACACACTCTCCATGGTTCAATGTCTGTAATATTTATGTAAAATTGGGGGAATTATAAATGTAAATATTTAATCAATAATTATATAATGGCTAGAAAATGGTAACAAAAATAAATATTTACATGATATTTTTAAAGATATTTCTGCAACACCAATGGCTCACATTGAGCACCATTGACTGTCATAGTATCTATAAATAGAAAATAAAATATTTCTCTAGACTAAAAAATTTTCCTATATATCCAGTACAACATCAAAACATACTCAAAATTTTTGACCAAATTCCTTTGTAAAAATACACACCAGCTGGTGAATCTTTGGTTAATGGTTAGATGGGGGTTTTAACTGTAAATCAATACCTGGCTGCTTATGATGTGGTTCTGCAGATCCTCTTTTCCAATATCTCCAGGCTGGTCTGCTCTCAGCCTGAGCATGGGTCTTCCTCAGACAAGAAATCTCTGTATTTATTGATCGGTCTATCAGCTTTGAAGGTGATGATTTGGCATCTGTGATATCTTCTTCGCTATCATCTGAGTCAGAGGATGAAGCCAGCCGTGTATGTAGTTCTCTCAGCTGAAGATCTACTTTCCTCTCGAGCTCATCTTTCATTTGCTTATTCAGTGGAGGTGGTATGAACAGTGGGTATTGTCGGTTGACTGGACAGTGACAAAGACGAATGGTAGGTAGACAACAGTGGTTACTCGGGAGGTACGGGAATTCTAAAGAGTTTCTGGTGGCGCAGTGAGAAACCCTCAAGCAGCAGCAGGCTGTCAGATGCTGGAGGTCTTTGAGTATTTGCTCATAGTGTGAGGATGGAATCCATACAGCAAGCTCTTTAGATATATGAGCTCTCACTCCATTCCAGAAGATGACCTGCACTCCCTGATTACCTTCAACAAAACAAGGAGTTAGCGTCGGATGTTTGGTTGGATATTATTATATCAATGCTTTTAAACCACACCTTGTAGTGAATCTCTAAGCTCAATGCCATAAATCACTCTTCCAGGCTCATATCTTTTTATTTCCTTTTCCCGTGGGGCTAAAACAGTGTCCCCTGGTGCTATACTGTGCCCATGTCCAATGCTCAGATTCACTATGTCCGGCTGGAGGGTCGGTTGAACTGTATTTAATACGTCCATAAATGAACTTCCTGTAGGTCCATCAAACTCCACCAAATACATGTGTTCTCTAGCCTAGAAATGTAAAATAGATAAAAACAACACTTTTGTTGAGCACCTTTGTGAAGGATGGTACATAAATGGTTAATTTTGGTTAATTTGAAAAGACAAATGCCAAAAACAAAAATAAGAAAATGTTTAATGTATAAGATACATCTTCTGAATAAAGACAGTTCTTGTTTGGATGCAGTTCTGCTTTAAAATATTTATTTATGTACTGCGGACAGCAGGTACGATCTTTTTAAAGTAAATCTGTGTAGTCTGCTGGATGTAACCATATTTTTCCACAAAGAACTTAAGGTGGATTACGGTTTTTAACATCACTCAAAGTAATGGTGCAAAATGTACATATTTGGCATAATTTGATCAATCAATTAGACTATTTAATGACAATATAATGAAACAGAAAAAACTTGATTAAAAATGAAACCTGATGAATAATTGTGCCCAGGTAGAAAAACCCATCTGCCTCGCTTCTAGCTAGCACACGGCTCCCTGGGAAAAGCTCAGTATTCCGAATCCCCCTCGCAGATAAACAAGAGGCTGTACTCAAAGGATTCTTGGAAGAACACCTGTAAACAAATATAAACCACACTAGAGTATAATATACACTCACCTGCCACTTTATTAGGTACACCTAATAAATTTCGACTGCCAGTATCCTGGACTTCAGCCTTTTGGTCATGACCCAGTGCTCAGAGAAAAGGTAGGGACATAGTGAACCACAACCTAAGGACTGTTTCCAGGTTGAGGCCCTGGCTGTGCCATACTGGGAGACATCATGACACTTGATTGGTTTGAACCACTCTCTGTCTATCCCTTCACCTAGGACCTGTTTGCCTTTAGTTAGACCCGACAAAATAGCTCTTAGGATCATTTGGAATAGCGGTTCAAAGAGGGTAATCATAATTTTGCTAGAAAATGTGTAATGTGTGATTTTTTTAAATTATTACTATTCACGCTTCAGTTTTGGCCCTCCACACTCTTACAAAAAGATTCTTCAGTGGTTCTTTGCTTTAAAGAGCCCCTTAAGCTCTTTTTAGTTCTTCACTAGTTGTTCACTGGTTCTTTGCAGATTTGAAGGCGCTATATAGCTCTTTTTTACTCTAAAGAATCCCTCAAGCTCCTTTTGGTTCTTCGCTGGGGTTTTTGAGATACTGTTAAAACACATACTGTTAGCATAAATAAACTTTAATGGCCTTTTTTGTACTTGTGATTCTAAAGAACTTCTTTGTTATTTTTAATATGCTATATACAGATGCTGGACATATGTATCATTCCAAAGTTTATTTATTTTGTAGATTTGATGGTTGTTTCTAAATATTGTTTTTGAACATTGGTTCTAAACAGCCCTTTTGAATGTTAGAACTGAAGAGCACCTTTGACGAAAAGTGTTCAATGGCACAAAAAAGGTTCCTCTATGATTACAAGCCAAAGAACCAGATTTGGTTGTATATAGGGTAATGGGAAATGTTTAGGGGTCCTGTCATGCATTTTGTCATGATAACAGCTTCAGAGCTAAAGTGCATTTTTGAACCTCAAACGAGAAAACATACCAGTATGGTAGCGACCAGTTAGAGCTGGAGAAGTTTGATTTGTGACTAAGATCCATCGAGAGCCATGGCTTCTCTGTGTATGTCGCCTTTTGAATGAAATCTCCAGATGAGTACAACAAAGTGAGCTGTAAAGATATGAAACCTTAAGTGTAATGAATATCTGAGGAAAGAGTGATATTTCACTCAATATTTTGTGTTTAACTAACATTCTTCACACGGCCAGCAGAGTTGATGGACATAGTGTAACAGGTCCCCCTAGTAATGGACGTGAGGCACTGAAGGAAGTCTGACACATCAAGGCTCATGGAGGTCTTGTCAGATATGTAAAATGTGTGCACAGGTCGTGTCACTAGGGTTGTTAATGAAGCCAAGCATTGTGTAGGGTTGTCTGGGAGACTGCCGATCACTAGGTAAATAGACTGGCATGCAGGGTCCGAGAAAGCTAGCGCTAGTGCTGTGTGGAGATTGCTACCGGGACTTGGTTGTAATGTGTGGATCCACCTCACCGCTTCATACACGACAGAAGAGGAGCAAGGCAGCATGTGAGATGACCATGTAGTTGCCTAAAGAAATATTGACACCAGTTATATAACAGTACAGTGTTGAATCAACCACAAATAATCCAAATACAATCCCTGTTTTAACAGTGTTTCCACTTTGGGAAGCCATTTGTCGACTCAAGTAACTTTATTCATGAGCAAAAATACTTCCACAGGACTCCGATGTAACAAGATAAACAAATAATGTTTCAAAAGTTGCACACAATGTCAAATAGAGGATCCAGTTGTATTTCATTTAATTAATAGAGTTTAAATATTTGTTGATCACTGTCATGGCTGAATAATAAGCTGATAAACTGAACAGTTTGGGAACAATTTGTTTTTAACAACTAATTATATATTTGCTTCCTAGTTTCATTTTTATTAGGTTAGGAAAAATATGAATAAACATTCCTTCTGTGTCTGCTGGTGCCTATCTCCAGTGCACATCGGGCAAGAGGCATGGGGTGCACCCTGGACAGGTCACCAATCCACACACACACATTCACTCATTTTATTTTATCTTATTACAAATTTGACTTATCTCTACAAATAGGTAATGGATTGAATGTTGCTTTTCCATTAAGCCATGCCCCCTTCATAGAGAGAGTGGCAAAACGTCTCAGGATCTCCGCTTCCCCCCTCCCCAAATCTTTTGTTCTCAATGCAGCAGGTTGTAGTTAAATACAGCAACATTTTCAGTTAAATCTCCTTAAACCTTGCTTCGAGTCGTTTGTAATGGGTTAATATTCAATAACAGTACACTGACTAAGCGTAAGCATAAATTGATTAATTAATTGATTAAGAACTTCCTTATTTAAACACTTATTCTAAACTAAATAAAAACGCATAACAAACAAGCTGTTAAATCTCCTCATTTATGCAATTTTAAATATTAGTTACGAAAAAATAATTAAGTATAGAAAGAATATTAGTTTCTTCAGTAAGCTAAAACCATTATTTTTTTTAGATTAAATCACTTTTGTTTCTTTTCTTCTCTAGAATCCCATGTTTGGACACAGAGTGAGCAATGAAAGGTCACCTTGTATGAAAAGCTGATGATGTTAAAGAGAGAGTCTCTGAACGAAGCTTTAGAAATGATGGTTTGGATGATCAGGTTCTTCACTTCTCCTAAAAAGCCATTCATTCGTTCAGAGCACTCCAGAATAAAGGTGATGTTTATTCCACTTCCCATTAATAATGGAAGAATGCTGAGGCTTTGAGATTCCTGGTGACTTGACATTGCTATACAAATAATCTGCAAGTACAATTACTGAGGTATTAGTTGGAAAGTCACAAATAAATTCAATTTATGTAAATTCAAATGTCACAAATAAAACAAAAGAAGGCGTACCTTTCCCAATATCTTGTAAACTGTGACAGTTTATGTTCTGTCTGCATAACAACCCACTGAAGAGGAACCCCAGGCTCCATTGTTTACAGACGTTTCCATAGAGAGTGAATGCGAGGCCGGAACAGTGCCATTGCATCCATCTAGTGGTGACGAAGAGAGTCTACTGTTTTTAGAATAATACTGTACAAGCAAGATTCTGTTCTATTGTGTTTTCAATAATCCTTTTGAAGGACACATCACAATGCCAAACATATTCACTCATGCATCCACATAACGGAATTTGCCCAATTAATCACCTCGGGAAGTTGGCATGCAGACTGCTTTTAGGAAAGAATGGACCATTCTCAGAAGCTCAAGTAATGTAGGTGACTAATTATTTGCCCCCTGTGAAATTGCAAGTTGTTACTCCAAAGTGATGCTTAACAGAAAGACACTTTTCTAAACATAACACTGAAGCGTTTTGTGAAAACAATAGTCAGAATTATTGTTGTTTTCTTTAGTTTTATTTCTAAAGTTTTTGAAATCATTGATTCTTGTCATGTTTTCCATTGAGCTGGTCTCTTTAAACTTCTTGATAATGCTTCTCGCTTGACACTTGAAAACACTTTGAACATGTCTATCCTTCTCCATCTTCATGAGCATTACAAATTCTTTCAGATTCTAAATAACCTCTTTTGTATGTGCAATTTAAATGTTTAACTAGTTAGATCATAAATGGTAAACGTCTGGCTTCAGTCTGCAAATGCTTTACATTTACATGCATTTTTATGTAATTATAATTTATGGAATTGTTCAATTGATGGGTGGCACTGTTGCCTTCCAGTTAAAAGGTTGCCAGTTCGAGGCTCACCGGTGACCTTCCTGGAAGGACTTTGCATGTTCTCCCTGTGCTTGCGTGGGTTTCCTCCGGGTACTCCGGTTTCCCCCACAATCCTGAAAACATATGGTTAGGTTAGTTGAAGAATCTAAATTCCCCTTAGGTGAGAATGTGTGAGTGAATGGTGCCCTGCGATGGACTGGCGACCTGTCCAGGGTGTACCCCCTTCTCTTGCCCAATGTGCGCTGGAGAGCCCCGTGACCCCAAAAAGGGAATAAACAGGTTGGAAAATGAATGAATGTTTAACTGATTTTTTTTTGTGATTTAACATATGCTAGGCTTGACCAAATCAGTCTCATTCCGAAGTGTTTCACCATCTGAGCTAGAGCAACGCAACCTTATTGATGTGAATTTCGTATTAATGCCCACAACAGAAAATTTTTTTTGCAAAAGCTGTTAAAACGCTTGGGAAAATATGAGGATGAGCGAAGAACAGGAATTGAAAACCATTCTGCAGTCAAATAGGCAAAAAATTATGTTTATTAAAATAATCATTAGACATATACTGTAAGTTGTGTGGCTCTTCAACAGTATGAGGGATTGTACTTTATTTGGCTCATCATGTTCACCAGCCGAAATAGAGGAATCTTGTAGATTAGGTTAAACTAGAAAGTGCATTTCCTAGCGGAAAATGCGTGTGAATGCAGAGAGCTGAAAGAGAATGCTTAAAATTGCTGAATTCCTTGGCTGAACGGTGAAACATTAGAAAGTTAAAAGTGTCAAAAGTTGAAAGTTGATGCTAAAAGGTGAAACACTGTAATTTGAAAAGTGTCAAAATTTGAAAGCTGAAGCTGAAACATTGTGAAGTTGAAATATGTAAAGTTGAAAGTGGAAGCTGAATGTTAAAATATTAGAAAGTTGAAAGTGTCAAAAGTTGAAAGTGGAAGCTGAAAGGTGAAACATTGTAAAGTTGAAAATATCAAAAGTTAAAGTGGAGGCTGAAAGGTGAAACATTCTAAAGTTGAAAACGTATAAAGTTGAAAGGTGAAGCATTGTAAAGTTGAAAGTGTTAAAAATAGAAAGTGGAAGCTGAAGGTGAAACTTTTGAAAGTTGAAAGTGTCAAAAGTTGAAAGTGGAAGCTGAAAGGTATAATATGAGTAAGTTGAAATTCTGTCTAGCATTTTCCTAACCTAAGATAAAGATATGGCAATTGCGTTGCTGTGGTAAAAAGTCTGGTCGCTCTGGACAGGTCATTTACATAATAGATTGTTCCCAGTGTCACTATGAGTGAAACAAAACAACCCCCATGTCTCT
Organism: Danionella cerebrum; assembly: GCA_007224835.1. Taxonomy (NCBI): domain Eukaryota; kingdom Metazoa; phylum Chordata; class Actinopteri; order Cypriniformes; family Danionidae; genus Danionella; species Danionella cerebrum. Next base: position 110,833 of record SRMA01025941.1, read on the forward strand.
AGCATTTTCCAAAGCTGATATAGGGATATGCCAATTTGGTTGCTATGGTAACCAGTATGGTTGCTATGGAGGGGTCAGTGACATTATATAATGTTCCCTGTGTGACTACAAGTCATTTAGACCCACTCCAGTGTCTCTCTCATTTTACTAAGCTGAGATAGAGATGTGTCATTTTGGTTGCTATGGTAACCAGTATGGTTGCTATGGAGGAGTCAGTGACATTATATAATGTTCCCTGTGTGACTACAAGTCATTTAGACCAACTCCCGTGTCTCTCTCATTTTCCTAAGCTGAGATAGAGATGTGTCAATTTGGTTGCTATGGTAACCAGTATGGTTGCTATGGAGGGGTCAGTGACATTATATAATGTTCCCTGTGGAACTACAAGTCATTTAGACGAACTCCCGTGTCTCTCTCATTTTCCTAAGCTGACATAGAGATGTGTCAATTTGGTTGCTATGGTAACCAGTATGGGTGCTATGGAGGGGTCAGTGACATAATATAATGTTCCCTGTGTGACTACAAGTCAATTAGACCAATTCCTGTGTCTCTTGCATTTCCCTAAGCTGAGATAGAGATGTGTCAAATGGGTTGCTATGGTAACCAGTATGGCTGCTATGGAGGGGTCAGTTACCTCAAAGAATGTTCCCAGGGTCACTATTAGTGAAACAAACTTACCCCCATGTCTCTAGCATTTTCCTAAGCTGAGAAAGAGATGTGTCTATTGGTTGCTATGGTAATCAGTATGGTTGCTATGGAGGGGTAAGTGATTTTATATAATGTTCACTCTGTGACTACAAGTCATTTAGACCAACTCCCGTGTCTCTCTCATTTTCCTAAGCTGAGATAGAGATGTGTCAATTTGGTTGCTATGGTAACCAGTATGGTTGCTATGGAGGGGTCAGTGACATTATATAATGTTTCCTGTGTGACTACAAGTCATTTAGACCAACTCCGTATCTCTATCATTTTTCAAAGCTGAGATAGAGATGTGTCAATTGGGTTGCTATGGTAACTAGTATGGTTGCTATGGAGGGGTCATTGACATTATATAATGTTCCCTGTGTGACTACAAGTCAATTAGAACAACTCCTGTGTCTCTGGCATTTTCCTAGGCTGAGATAGAGAAGTGTCAATTTGGTTGCTATGGTAAGCAGTATGGTTGCTATGGAGGGGTCAGTGACATTATATAGTGTTCCCTGTGTGACTACAAGTCATTTAGACCAACTCCCGTGTCTCTCTCATTTTCCTAAACTGAGAGAGAGATGTGTCAATTTGGTTGCTATGGTAACCATTATGGTTGCTATGGAGGGGTAAGTGACATTATATAAAGTTCCCTGTGTGACTACAAGTCATTTAGACCAACTCCCGTGTCTCTCTCTCTTTCCTAAACTGAGATAGAGATGTGTCAATTTGGTTGCTATGGTAACCAGTATGGTTGCTATGGAGGGGTCAGTGACATTATATGATGTTCCCTGTGTGACTACAAGTCATTTAGACCAACTCCTGTGTCTCTGTCATTATCCAAATCTGAGATAGAGAGGTGTCAACTGGGTTGCTATGGTAACCAGTATGGTTGCTATGGAGGTGTCAGTGACATTATATAAGGTTCCCTGTTTGACTACAAGTCAATTAGACCAACTCCTGTGTCTCTAGCATTTTCCTAGGCTGAGATAAGGATTATCCGGTTTGGTTGCTATGGTAAATAATCTGGTTGCTATGGATGAGTTAGTGACATCATGTTGTAATCTACATTCAACCTAGATCAATATAAAACAACTCCCATGTTTCTGCGATGTTCCACTTAGAAGATATTTGACATTCAAAAATTATGTTGAAAAGTGGGCGTGGCTTGATGAATTAATGTTCAATTATAAGCAATGATTGGCTGGATTAGTTATATGCATCCTTAATGTTGCTATGAATCTCCATTGTGAACCAATTACAGAAGCTCTTTTACAATTGGATCATATGGTAATCATTTGTCCCATTGAAATGAATGGCAGCAATACATCTCTATGGTTGTTAAAACTGGGCGTGGCTTGATGAATTTATGTTAAATCATAAGCAATGATTGGCTGGATTAGTTATATGTATCCTTAATGTTGCTATGACTCTCCATTGTGAACCAATTACAAAAGCTATTTTACAATAGTATCATATGGGAATCAATTGCCCCATTGAAATGAATGGCGGCAATGCATCTCTATGGCCCATTGTGAGTCTATGGGAAGGCTAAGCCAATCAAATTTCGTTATTCAAATTAGTTGATTAACAGCTGCCTCCAACTGCCACTTTTCGAATCTAGGAGACTTTTCTCAGATTTTGACCATGCCTCAAACAAATAAACATTACAGAAGAACCGTAAGACATATCGGGATGATTCTTTCTTTGTGAGAAGCAGAAGGCCTCAATGAAGATTATGGTGTAAAAAATTTTAAGATATGTGGAAAATTCTATTAGTTATGGCGAGTTAGAAAAAGCCTGAATTTAAAACTTTCAAGCATTATTTTCTGGGTGAAATGCATTGATCTCAATGGAGCAATTTGCTTCCCTCGTTAAGGTTTAGCCCTCCTAGTTTAAAAACAGTAGGTCATATGAAAAAAACAACTGCATCTTTGGAAAGAGGACAAATTTCTCTACCACTTTAATATAAAATTTGTCCATAAAGGGTAAAGTTTAGTTTAGGAGAGAGGAATAAATGAAGAAGTTTGAGATGTGAAGAATTAGAGTGGAAGCTAGAGTGGAGCAGAATTAGGTCAAAATCCAAATTCTTCATTAAACTTAAACTGTGATTTATAAAAAATCTGTAAAAGATATAAAAAAGCTGAAAACATATTTTAAAAGCTGAAAATGTGTTGAATTGTTTAAAATTTGAATGATTGCTCTAGCTGAAAGTATGCTGAAGTTATGAAGTTTGAAAAAAGCTGAAGATTTAAAGAGATTTGAAGAGTCTCCCCATTCATTTCAATGGGAAAAATATATAAAATAAAGTTAAATTTTATAAAAAGTATAAAAGATATCAAAAAGCTGTATACGAGCAACATAGAGCAAAAAAAGCTGTGCGTTTTGACGTTTGAATGGTGTTTCTAGGGCAAAGTATGCTGAAGTAGTAGGCTCCGGAAAAAGGGGGGGGGAATAAGAATAAAAAAAACTAGAAAGTGCATTTCCTAGCGGAAAATGCGTGTGAATGCAGAGAGCTGAAAGAGAATGCTTAAAATTGCTGAATTCCTTGGCTGTATGGTGAAACATTAGAAAGTTAAAAGTGTCAAAAGTTGAAGCTAAAAGGTGAAACACTGTAATTTGAAAAGTGTCAAAATTTGAAAGCTGAAGCTGAAACATTGTGAAGTTGAAATATGTAAAGTTGAAAGTGGAAGCTGAATGTTAAAATATTAGAAAGTTGAAAGTGTCAAAAGTTGAAAGTGGAAGCTGAAAGGTGAAACTTTGTAAAAAGTTGAAAATATCAAAAGTTTAAAGTGGAGGCTGAAAGGTGAAACATTTTAAAGTTGAAAACGTATAAAGTTGAAAGGTGAAGCATTGTAAAGTTGAAAGTGTCAAAAATAGAAAGTGGAAGCTGAAGGTGAAACTTTTGAAAGTTTAAAGTGTCAAAAGTTTAAAGTGGAAGCTGAAAGTTATAATATAAGTAAGTTGAAATTCTGTCTAGCATTTTCCTAACCTAAGATAAAGATATGGCAATTGCGTTGCTGTGGTAAAAAGTCTGGTCGCTCAGGACAGGTCATTTAAATAATAGATTGTTCCCAGTGTCACTATGAGTGAAACAAAACAACCCCCATGTCTCTAGCATTTTCCAAAGCTGATATAGGGATATGCCAATTTGGTTGCTATGGTAACCAGTATGGTTGCTATGGAGGGGTCAGTGACATTATATAATGTTCCCTGGGTGAATACAAGTCATTTAGACCAACTCCCGTGTCTCCCTCATTTTCCTAAGCTGAGATAGAGATGTGTCATTTGGTTGCTATGGTAACCAGTATGGTTGCTATGGAGGGGTCAGTGACATTATATAATGTTCCCTGTGTGACTACAAGTCATTGAGATAAACTCCCGTATCTCTCTTTTTTTCCTAAGCTGAGATAGAGATGTGTCAATTTGGTTGCTATGGTAACCAGTATGGTTGCTATGGAGGCGTAAGTGACATTATATAATGTTCCCTGTGTGACTACAAGTCATTTAGACCAACTCCCGTATCTCTCTCATTTTCCTAAACTGAGATAGAGATGTGTCAATTTGGTTGCTATGGTAACCAGTATGGTTGCTATGGAGGGGTCAGTGACATTATAAGATGTTCCCTGTGTGACTACAAGTCATTTAGACCAACTCCAGTGTCTCTGTCGTTTTCCAAATCTGAGATAGAAATGTGTCAACTGGGTTGCTATGGTAACCAGTATGGTTGCTATGGAGGGTCAGGTACCTCAATGAATGTTCCCGGGGTCGCTACTAGTGAAACAAACTCACCCCCATGTCTCTAGCATTTTCCTAAGCTGAGATAGAGATGTGTCAACTGGGTTGCTATGGTAACCAGTATGGTTGCTATGGAGGGTCAGGTACCTCAATGAATGTTCGCGGGGTCGCTATTAGTGAAACAAACTCACCCCCATGTCTCTAGCATTTTCCTAAGCTGAGATAGAGATGTGTCAACTGGGTTGCTATGGTAACCAGTATGGTTGCTATGGAGGGTCAGGTACCTCAATGAATGTTCCCGGGGTCGCTATTAGTGAAACAAACTCACCCCCATGTCTCTAGCATTTTCCTAAGCTGAGATAGATATGTGTCAATCAGGTTGCTATGGTTACCATTATGGTTGCTATGGAGGGGTCATTGACATTATATAATGTTCCCTGTGTGACTATAAGTCAATTAGACCAACTCCTGTGTCTCTAGCATTTTCCTGGGCTGAGATAGAGATGTGTCAATTGGGTTGCTATGGAAATTAATCTGGTTGCTATGGATGAATTGGTGACATCATGTTCTAATCTACATTCAACTTAGATCAATATAAAACAACTCCCATGTCTCTACGATGTTCCACTTAGAAGATATTTGACATTCAAAATGATGTTGAAAAGTGGGCGTGGCTTGTTGAATTAATGTTAAATCATAAGCATTGATTGGCTGGATTAGTTATATGCATCCTTAATGTTGCTATGACTCTCCATTGTGAACCAATTACAAAGCTATTTTACAATGTCATGGGAATCAATTGCCCCATTGAAATGAATGGCAGCAATGCATCTCTATGGCCCATTGTGAGTCTATGGGAAGGCTAAGCCAATCAAATTTCGTTATTCAAATTAGTTGATTAACAGCTGGCTCCAACTGCCACTTTTCGAATCGAGGAGACATTTCTCAGATGTTGACCATGCCTCAAACAAATAAACATTACAGAAGAACCGTAAGACATATCGAGATGATTCTTTCTTTGTGAGAAGCAGAAGGCCTCAATGAAGATTATGATGTAAAATTTTTAGCGATATGTGGAAAAATCTAGGAGTTATGGCGAGTTAGAAAAAGCCTTAATTTAAAACTTTGGAGCATACTTTTCTGGGTGAAATGCATTGATCTTAATGGAGCAATTTGCTTCCCTCGTTAAGGTTTAGCCCTCCTAGTTTAAAAACCGTAGGTCATATGAAAGAAACAACTGCATCTTTGGAAAGAGGACAATTTTCTCTACTACTTTAATATAAATTTTGTGCATAAAGGGTAAAGTTTAGTTTAGGAGAGAGGAATAAATGAAGAAGTTTGAGATGTGAAAAATTAGAGTGTAAGCTAGAGTGGAGCAGAATTAGGTAAAAATCCAAATTCTTTATTAAACTTAAACTGCGATTTATTAAAATCTGTAAAAGATATGTAAAAGCTGAAAAGAGCTTTTAAAAGCTGAAAATGTGTTGAATTGTTTAAAATTTGAATGATTGCTCTAGCTGAAAGTATGCTGAAGTTATGAAGTTTGAAAAAAAGCTGAAGATTTAAAGAGATTTGAAGAGTCTCCCCATTCATTTCAATGGGAAAAATATTTTAAATAAAGTTAAATTTTATAAAAAGTATAAAAGATATCAAAAAGCTGAATACAAGCAACCTAAAGCAAAAAAAGCTGAACGTTTTGACGTTTGAATGGTGTTTCTAGAGCAAAGTATGCGGAAGGAGTAGGCTCCAACAAAAAGGGGGGAATAAGAATAATAACTAGAAAATGCATTTCCTAGCGGAAAATGCGTGTGAATGCAGAGAGGTGAAAGAAAATGCTTAAAATTGCTGAATTCCTTGGCTGAACCGTGAAACATTAGAAAGTTAAAAGTGTAAAAATTTGAAAGTTGAAGCTAAAAGGTGAAACATTGTAAATTGAAAAGTGTCAAAATTTGAAAGCTGAAGCTGAAACATTGCAAAGTTGAAATATAAAAAGTTGAAAGTGGAAGCTGAAGGTTGAAACATTAGAAAGTTGAAAGTGTTGAAAATAAAAAGTGTGAGCTGAAAGGTAAAACATTAGAAAGTTAAAGTGTCAAAAGTTGAAAGTTGAAGCTAAAAGGTGAAACATTATAAAGTTGAAAATGTCAAAAGTTGAAAGCTGAAGCTGAAACATTGTAAAGTTGAAATATGTAAAGTTGAAAGTGGAAGCTGAAGGGTAAAATATTAGACAGCTGAAAAAGTGTCAAAAGTTGAAAGTGTCATAAGTTGAAAGTGGAAGCTGAAATGTGAAACATTAGAAAGTAAAAAGTGTCAAATTAATAGTGGAAGCTGAAAGGTAAAACATTAGAAAGTTAAAATTGTCAAATTTGAAAGTGGAAACTGAAACGTGAAACTTAAAAACAAATGTGACACATTGTAAAGTTGAAAATGTCAATCAATTCGGTTGCTATGGTAATAAGTAGGGTTTCTATGGAGGGGTCACAGACATAATATATTGTTATCTGTGTGACTACGAAAAATTAAACGTACCCTAATGTCTCTTGCACTTCGTTAAGCTGAGTTAGAGATATGTCAATTGGGTTGCTATGGTAACACGTCTGGTTGCTATGGAGGGGTCAGTAACATCATATAATGTTCTTTGAGTGACTACAGGTAAATTACAACAACCCCTGTGTCTCTAGCATTTTCCTAAGCTGAGAAAAAGATGTGCCAACTGGGTTGCTATGGTAACCAGTATTGTTGCTATGGAGAGGTCATTGACATCATATAATGTTTCATGTGTCACTATGAGTAAAACAAACCAAACCCTGTGTCCCTAGCATTTTTCTAAGCTGAGATAGAGATATGTCAATTTGGTTGCTATGGTAACCATTCGGTTGCTATGGAGGGTTTAGTTACCTCAGTGATTGTTACCGGGGTCACAATTATTGAAACAAACTCACCCCATGTCTCTAGCACTTTCCTAAGCTGAGGGAGAGATGTGTCAATTTGGTTGCTATGGTAACCAGTATGGTTGCTATGAAGGGGTCAGTGACATTATATAATGTTCCCTGTGTGACTACAAGTCATTCAGATAAACTCCCGTGTCTCTCTTATTTTCCTAAGCTGAGATAGAGATGTGTCAATTTGGTTGCTATGGTAACCAGTATGGTTGCTATGGAGGGGTCAGTGACATCGTATAGTGTTCCCTGTGTTACTACAAGTCATTTAGACCAACTCCCGTGTCTTTAGCATTTTCCTAAGCTGAGATAGAGTTGTGTCAACTGGGTTGCTATGGTAACCAGTATGGTTGCTATGGAGGGTCAGGTACCTCAATGAATGTTCCCGGGGTCGCTATTAGTGAAACAAACTCACCCCCATGTCTCTAGCATTTTCCTAAGCTGAGATAGAGATGTGTCAATTAGGTTGCCATGGTAACCAGTATGGTTGCTATGGAGGGGTCAGTGACATTATATAATGTTCCCTGTGTGACTACAAGTCAATTAGACCAACTCCTGTGTCTCTAGCATTTTCCTAGGTTGAGATAGAGATTTGCCATATTGGTTGCTATGGTAAATTATTTGGTTGCTATGGAGGGGTAAGTGACATTATATAATGTTCCCTTTCTGACTACAAGTCATTTAAACCAACTCCCATGTCTCTCTCATTTTCCTAAGCTGAGATAGAGATGTGTCAATTTGGTTGCTATGGTAACCAGTATGGTTGCTATGGAGGGGCCAGTGACATTATATAATGTTCCCTGTGTTACCACAAGTCATTTAGACCAACTCCCGTGTCTCTCTCATTTTCCTAAGCTGAGATAGAGATGTGTCAATTGGGTTGCTATGGTAATAAGTTATGAAGGTTGAAAAAAAGCTGAAGATTGAAAGAGAGTTGAAGTGTTTTCCATTCATTTCAATGGGAAAAATATTTTAAATAAAGTTAAATTTTATAAAAAGTATAAAAGTTTGAAAAGTGATATGTAATAGCAACCTAGTCTGAAAAAAGCTGAACATTTTAAAGTTTGAATGGTGTTTCTAGTGCAAAGTATGCTGAAGTAGTTGGCTTCTAAAAAAAGGGGGGGAATAAAAATAATAACTAGAAAGTGCATTTCCTAGCAGAAAATGCGTGTGAATGCAGAGAGCTGAAAAG